>JANVCQ010020433.1:0-12487 GCA_025531925.1 Erythroxylum plowmanianum
GCAGATCAATTTTCTTGGAGGAAACTTAGGGTAAAATTATCAAAATTTGTTTGGATGACATTAAAATAAGTTAGCTTTGAGGTTTCTTTGTAGTGAGGAATTCCTCCCTACGTGGGATGCGCGTCCAGACGTCACGAAGGACGTCGGGCCCGCGACTCACCGGGGAGGGGTTCCAACAGTTATGGTATCAGAGGGCCGGAATTGAGATCTTACATGGGTGCATGTATATAAGGTACTCGGATAAGTAATTGTTAAGAGTTTGGACTGATCGAAGTAATGAGCGAAACGATAAGTTTTCATTGGATAAATGGAAATGCGAAACAGCATATGGGTAATATGACAGAAAATGATTCAATGAAATTGAAGTGGGGGAAAATGCAGTATATGGTGTTATGATGATCTATCCCCGAATGTGATATAGATGTGAATGTATGAGCATGACTTGTCTAAGGAAGACAAGGATATAAGTGGAAACAGTTGAGCTTAAAGTGAACAAGTAGAATGTATTGAAAACAAAGGTTCTTATGGTCTTAAGAATATGAAATCGGAACCTACGTGGGTGCAAGTGGGTACAATTTATAATTTGAGTAATGAGCCTTTAAGTTTTCTTTTTCTGAATTAAGAATTATTTCAACAATGTTGCTTTTATTGCTTGTGATTGATTTGAGAAATGTGTTACATGTTTGATATGTAAATTGCGTGATGATTTTGACATTTATAAATTGCGTGATGATTTTCGAATCGTTAGTTTTCTAAAAAAATTTTATACCCCTTTTTGGTAATATGAGAGTGTCGGGTTTTAGTCAGACCTTACGGATAAGTTTAAAACGAGTTAATAATGTGACGGTTATAGTTATCAATCCGTTTTTGGGCGATTTTAGGATCTATTGATATCCGATTGAGGCGATTTCTGTTTCTATTTAACCAAGAGATATCGCATTTCATTTTAGCTTAAGAATCGGATTTATTTGTGGGCCCTTAGCAGATCAATTTTCTTGGAGGAAACTTAGGATAAAATTATCAAAATTTGTTTGGATGACATTAAAATAAGTTAGCTTTGAGGTTTCTTTGTAGTGAGGAATTCCTCCCTACGTGGGATGCGCGTCCAGACGTCACGAAGGACGTCGGGCCCGCGACTCACCGGGGAGGGGTTCCAACAAGTATCCATGAATTTGACATGACATAGGGGGATATAAGTTTTTTATCTCATAAAGGTTCTCTAACGCAGTTTAACATTCAGTTGGAGAACATAAATGTTTTCTTTAATGCAGTTTTAAATAATTTTTGTCTAATGCTAATTAGCATTTGGTGAGAGAAAACAGGTATTCTCTAATGTAGTTTAGCATTTAGTTAGAGAACATAAAGGTTTTCTCCAATGCATTTTATCATTTTAGCATTTGGTGGGAGGAAACAAGTTTTCTTTAATGATGTTTAGCATTCGATGAGAGAAAACATGATTTCTATGATACAGTTTAGCATATACGGTTTAGCATAAAGTTGGAGAAATCGAGACCTATAAATGAAGATGATATAATTTAGATCATAAAGGTATCATTTTAGTTTGCCACACTTTATTTTCCCATTCATGTTACTGATATATTAGGTATATGTGATTGTATTGGATTTGTGTCGCACATGACACATGTATTTGATACTTTTCAGTATCGAAAGCCTTGTAAGGCATAATGATGGACTTTTATTATCTTTGGATCTAATGTTTTGTTTTTAAACCTAGTGGACTAATTTAGTAGCATAGTTTAACCGAGTTTTTAAACTGTTTTTAAACTAGAGCCAAAATTATAATTAATGCTTGTCCAAAAAGGGAGAATGTTGGACAATTTTGCCTTTTCCTATAAAGTTGGACAACTATTAATTGCGTTTTTTAGTTTTCAATAAATTATCGGTTAATTTACATAATTTGATCTAGATAAAGATAATAAAGTGGCCTAATAAATGATCTAAATCAATGGGTCGAAGTTCAGGTAAAAAATTGATCCTAATTAGTATGGACCGGACCTATATAAGCCTTGTGATAGAGAAGCCCGATATGGAAGCTATATTTAAAGGTTAAGGTCTCCTGCAGTTGCTCATATCAATCATAAGCATAAGGATTTTTTGACCTATTAAGAGAGCTTACATTTTGAAAAAAAGGTAGAAAGACCTAAAATCTCGTGTCGGGAAACAATTTCCATAAAGGTCTAGGGAGATTTGTGTTTGTTTGGAGCTCGAAAAGGCATCGGAATCAAAGATGGAATAGAAATCAGATATTCCTCATTACCTTCATTTTTAATCCTTTCATATATAATCTTGGGTATGTAATAAGCTCTGTACTATGTATTACATTAGGCATATATCCAATAGAAAATTGATAACACTTCTACCATCTTAGATTACATAAATGCTTAAATTTGAAAATAAAGACTATTCGTCAAATCTAAAAACATACTTGAGAATTAATTTGTGTTAAGTAAGTGAAAGTTTCAAATTTTTCATAATAGAATTTGTTTTATTTATTGCTTATATGATAGTTGACAAAAGAAAATCGAGTTTTCATAATATCAGAGTCTGACGCTCAAATTGGGATCGTTTTGTTTACAAAATTGCATAATGGACCTGTGATGTCAACTCATATCGAACTTGTTAACTGGTTGTGATAAGTCATAATACACTCCATATTGGTGGCTGATATTGCTTTCAATAAGTAGTCAACTGCACTTATTAAGATCCCTATCCTATATTTATCCTCAAATATTTGTTCTAAAGTAAAGATAGATTCCTGTACTGATGAGGTTACTAGTCAATTCAGACCAAATGTGATACAACATCAGGCATCTTTCCTCATATGGATATGAGTGTTCTTATTTTCAATAAACTATGTATAAAATGTACATTAAATGATAGAACTAGTGAGGCTCACATTGTAAGTTCTAGCCATAGGAGAGGATAGGAACATTAACTAGATTATCATCTGGGAATAAATGGTACACATTTGAGGACCGTGTTTGGTTGAAACTCATGAGCCATGAAAGACACGTGATTGTAGCTCCACTCAATGGTATGTTAGCAGAACTAGAACATTAAAGTATATAAGGGACAAACAAAATGTTGGGTCCCAGACCCATCCACAATTGGTATTGTCCGCTTTGGTCTTCCCTAGGAATCGATCCCCTGACTTCACGGTTTTGTTGCACCCAGTGCACGCCTCCACTAGTAACCCAGACCCAGTGCACGCCAATTGGCTCAATGGTGAGAGGCGTGCTCTTAAGAGCAACAAAACCTTGAGGTCTTGGGTTCGAGTCGTGGCTCACCCTTGACCAAAGAGGACAATACCAATTAATGGGGTGGTGGAGTGCCTGGGCTGGGGTGGGTTATCCATCCGGTCCATGGGTCGCATGCAAACTTGAAGTACGCGTGGGGTTAACTTGCTCCCCCGGTACGCAAAACACGGACCCAACACAAAAAATGAACAAAGATGCACAATACTTTTCTCTCACTTTATTGTCTAGGATATAAAACCTTTTATAGGTTATATATAGAAACTGAATACCGAAAATAAAGACCCACTATGACCCACTACCTTGCTGGAAAATAATAAAAAAACAACCTTGATAGATTTGACCAACAGACTTGACCGAACATATTTAACCAACAGACTTGACCGAAGCTATAAGAAAACATTAGACTCAGTAAACTACATATGGACCATGTGGCTCCATTTATTTTGAATCAGATTCAACATGCCACCTTGATTCAAAATCACATACTCCAAGTTGGTGTAAAAAATAATCATACTTAAGCTATGACAAAGACTTGGTAAGCAAGTTAGCAACTTGATCATTTGCATTACAAAACTCTTAACACTATTTCTCCACTTGCCACCAGGCTATGAATGAAGTGATGATAGATGTCTATATGCTTTTTCCTATTGTGAAAGGTTGGATTCTTCGTCATTGCAATAGTAGCTTTGTTATCACACGTAATTTTAGTTGCAGCAATTTGTTTTTGGCTCAAATCAGCAAGTATTCTTCTTAGCCACACAGCTTGACAAGTAGCAGCAGTTGCAATAATGTATTTAGCCTCTAAAGATGACAATACAACAATTTCTTGTTTTCTTGAACTCCATGGGACATCTCCTAACCACAGGCTAAAATATAGCCCGAAGTACTCCTTCTATCATCCAAAGAACCTACCCAATCATTATCAGTGTAACCAAATAATTTGAAATTTGATACTTTGGAGTACCAAATCCTAAAATTAGATGTGTCAACAACATATCTCAAAACTCTCTTTGCTGCTCCAATGTGATGATGTGTTGGATTATGCATGAACCTAGATAAAACACTAATAAAATATGCAATGTCAGGGTGTGTATGAGTCAAATAATTTAATCCACCAATCAACCTCCAAAAATAGGTGAGATCACATTTCTCCGTGCCATCTTCAGATTGCAATTTTTCATTTGAATTCATTGGTGTGGAGACCTTGTTGGAATTTAACATACTAAATCTCTTGAGCAAATTTCTTGTATAATTCTGCTTAGAAATAAAAATTCCATCTACACCATGTTTCACTTTAAGCCCAAGAAAATAGTACATCAAACTCAAATTAATCATCTCAAACTTCTTCATCATTAAAGGCTTAAAATTCTTCAAAAAATATTTATATAAGCCAAAATAAATCATATCATCAACATAAAGGCAAACAACTAGAAAATCATGCTCCCCCTTTTTCTTCAAATATAAAGTGGACTTATTTCACTTCTTTTAAATCCACATTCAACAAAAATAGCTATCAATCTTAATACATGTTTGGTTGAGCTTTTGGAGGGTCAATAAGCACTTTTTTCCACCGTAAAAGCCTTTTTTAAGAAAAATGAATGTTTGGTTATAAAATAAAAAAGACATTTTTTTAGTAAATAGAGCTTTTTTGGCAACCAAAATACAGTTTCTTAATAAGCTCAAATTTGGAGCTTCTAAAAAAAGCACTTTTTTAGTTAAATTTTTCAGATCAATTAATGAACCTATTTTTAGTCCTTTTTGCCCTTATATTTTACACATAATTTTCGCAATATCCAAAAACTCATTTTCACGTTTATTTTGAGATCTATATAATATCATTTGGCCTTTTTATATGTTTTAATATTTATTTTTGATATTAGTTTTACTTATGTTATAATCCATATAAAAGATTTGGTTAAATATACTTTCATTTATGTTTCATATGTTTTAAAATTATATAATAATTACTATATTGTGATTTTCATATTGTTTAATATACTTTAAATAATATTGATATGCATAAATAATTTTTATTACAAAATAAAATATAGTTAAAATTAGTTTTAAAAAAAATTTATTTTTATGTTGCCAAACAGTCTACTCTATGAAGCTCTTTCTAAAAAGTTGTTTTTTAATTGACAACCAAACGGTCAACTGACTTCTTAAAAAAGCTCTTCTAAAAAAATTCTACTGATATAAGTCCATCCAAATAGGCACTTACTGCACCATGCTCGTGGAGCTTGCTTAAGCCCATAAAGAGCTTTCTTCAGCTTAAAGACTTTGTTTTCATGGCCTTTTATAACAAAACCTTCAGGATGAGAAATACAAACTTCCTCTTAAGCAAAACTCTTACAGTTTCAAGACAAGCTATTGGTGAGAATGTCTCTTCAAAGTTAATGCCTCTTTGTTGGGCATAGCCCTTTGCTATAAGTCGTGCCTTATGCTTCTATATACTTCAATCAACATGGTACTTTATTCTGAACACTCATTTAAGCCCAGTTGCTTTCTTCCCTTCAGGAAAATCTACTAAATCCCAAGTCTTATTTTTCTGGATTGTAGCCATTTCTTCATTCATAACATTACTCCATTCTTCCATTTGTACTACTTCTTCAAAGTACATTAGGTCTGAAACATATAAAGTAAAAGAACCAAATTCATAAATTTCCTTTAAGGATCTAAAATTCCTTGGAGTAGTTCAACAAATGAAGAAGAACTTATGCTTCTGGGAGATGAAGAGCTACTGCTCGGCGAAGATGATGAAGAACTTCCTGGATTCAAAGGCAAATAATTAACCACATTATCAATTGGAATTGGAATTTCATCATTTCCGTGGGCACTTTCCCAATTCCATGCTGCATCTTCATTGAACTCCATGTTTCTACTAACAAAAATTTTGCCACTTAGAAGATTATATAGTCTATATGCTTTAGATTGAGTACAATAACCAAAAATAATGCAATTTTTAGACTTTTCATCAAGTTTACTACGAAACTGAGAGTTAACTAAAGCATAGGCTATACATCCAAAAACTTTTAAGTGACTTACACAAGGCTTCATACCTTTCCATGCTTTATATGGAGTTTTATTCATAATAACCTTTGTAGGGAAAAATTCAAAAGACATACCATCGTTGCAACTACTTCAGCCCAAAAAGAGTTTGAAAGCCCTTTGGCTTTTAGCAAACTCCTAGCCATCTCCACCACCGTTCGATTTTTCCTTTTAACAAAACCATTTTGCTCTGGTGTATATAATGTAATAAACTGCTTGTGAATGCCACATTATTCACAAAAAGCATTAAATTTAGTAGATATACACTCACCTCCTCTGTCAGTATGAAGGCATTTGATATTGCTGCCTATTTCATGGGCCCACATAAAATAACATGTGGTAATTGAAGACAAAAATCAGCTCTTATAGATTTACTAATAAGAAAAGACTTCTTACTTTGCTTACCTAAGACACACTATTTACAAATTCAAAAGATTCAATTGTAGGCAACCCAATAACCATATTCTTTCGACTCAACAACTTCAATCCACTTTCCTTCAATTTTCTATAATGCAAATGTCATAATTTAGACTCATCTATTTTACCAGCAACAAAGGCAGAATTATTCATCTGAGAAACATCAAAAGGTGCCATGTTATTACTAATCTTTAGAACAGTAGCTATAGTATGACTATATTTTTTTATCTAGAACTGTACATACACCATCATCAAATAAAATTTTATAACCACTATCCATCAATTAACCAATGCTTAATAAATTATAAGTCGAAGAAGGAACAAATTGAACATAAGACAAAAGTTTAGCATTATCACTTGTCTTAGAGGCAACTGTACCTTTCCCTTTAACATGATACACATTATTATCACCCTGCCTAACTATAGACTTTTGTGAGTCATCAAGCTCTTTGAATGATGGCTTGTTCCCTATCATATGATTATAGCAACCACTATCCACAAACCAAATATCATTAGTAGCATTTTTATAAGAATGGGCCATAAATAACATACTCTCTTCCTCTTCTACGAAATTAGCATGCTTCTCTTCATTATCAATATACTTCTTCTACTTAACCCAGCAATTAGCTTCTTTATGAGCCAATTTGCCATAATTATAGCACTTAATGGGCCTTTAATTATTCTAAAACTTCCTTTGCTCATCATTTTTGTACTGCCTTTATTTATCAAATCGTCCTCCACGACCTCTATCGTGACCATGATCATGACCTCGACTTCAACCATGACTATGACCTCGACCTCGACCTCGACCTCGACCTTGACCACGACCATAGTTGCCACCATGACCACCTCTGTTAGGGGATTCACCTTTCACCTAAAATGTTTTCTCTTCATTTAATGCTGAAGATTTGTTAATCTTGTCTTTATGAGCGTGCAAAGAACCCATTAAATCATCAAAAGAATAAATGGATAAATCTTTAGACTCTTCTATGGAAGTAACTACATGATCAAATTTTGGGGTAAGATTACGCAATACTTTTGAAATTATAGTCTAATCATAAATTTGTTAACCATATGACCTCATTTGAGAAACAATAACAGAAGCTCTAGATAAATAAGTCTGAACAGCTTCAGAAGGACCCATTTGGTACGGAGTGATTAAAGTCTTATAATAATAACCTTTTTATAGCCTTGGAACTCTATCTGTAGAATCTGCCTAGCTACCTTCGAAGTGGTTACAAAGGAACTATAGGAAAAAAACTCATCAGTGACTGCCTGTTGAAGGAACGACAAAGCTTTTGCATCCCGCTTCTTATTATCACGAAGTCGTTGTTCATCATCTGGGTCTTTATACCCAGACTAGGGGTGTTCATGGTAGGGTAACCTGAACCTGAACCTGAATGTCAGGTTTGACAATTTTACGAACCTGAATGTTAGGTTCGGCAATTTGAACCTGAACCTAAAGAACCTGTAGGATCGGTTAACCTATTTTCAGGTTCGGTTCTCAGGGTAACCAGAACCTATTCATATCAATATATATGACAAAAAATTATAAAAATATTTGGTGAAAATAGATACAAATTATTCATAAAAGTATGCATATAAAATCCACCAAAGATTAATCCATTATGTTAAACCCTAGCAAAGTAAAAATACGCCAAATAATGTCTTATAAAAGATCCATACTAGAAAAAAAGAGATAAATGATCAAACAGTTGTTCTTCGAATAGGATGGTAGGATGATCCACTGTTATACATGAAGCCGCATATGTAGAAAATAAAGAATAAAAAGAGTTAGACTCGTTATTTCTTTTTTAATTGAAAAAAGAATTTTAGTTAGACTCATTATTTCTTTTTTAATTCAAAAAAGAATTTTTATTTATTTGTATATTAAAACAAGGTAAAGTAAATTATATTACCTGATTTAATTTGCTCAAGTTCTTTAAGTCTCTCTTCCAAGTAATGAGAAGCTTGTGATTTTCTCAACCAATCTTGTCCACAAACAAGGGCCTCCACCATCTTTGGAGTAAGAGAGCTACAAAATGAATGAAGCACTCGACCTCCTATACTAAAAGCCGACTCAGATGCAATAGTAGATACAGGCATAGCTAAAACATCTCGAGCCATTGAAGCAAGCACTGGATACTTAGTAGAATTTAGTTTCCACCAACTAAAGACATTGGAAGTCTTGTCTTTGGGTTCACAATCTTTAGCTAAAAATTTATATAGCTCACTTTTTATACATTAGATGTTATCTATAATTGAAATGTTCAAGATTAACATTTAATAACGGCTAAATATAACATAACAACAATAGCCATTGATGAAGCTACATGCCCATTCTTTAATTCTTTATCTACTGCTGATGCTAACAACTATAGAGGCAAAACATAGATCGAGCCATTCACTGAAGAGTTGCTTATGCTGAACAGAGACTCAACAAATGACATTGAAGATATTAGTTTCTTCCCCAACAATTCATTCACATAATGGACTTATTCTATCTGATATTATGCAAATACTATATAGATTTATATGTACTTTTATAGTTACATATGTGATATATAGATGTAATGACTTTAATACGTGACTTGCAAATTTTTCAATCCCTCCAAAATCTGATCAACTTATCTTTCTTATGATCTATTTCACTCTACATTTATAAATATTGGATATCATGCTATAAAAAAATTAGGTGTGAACTTCAATTAAAACTTAACACATCTAAATGAAAATACATCTTAGTTTATGATGTGACAGTAAAATTATAAGCAATATGAAAAGATTTTTATTTATTTTATGTATATACATAATATATTTAAAGACACAACTTAAGTTATTTATTTTTTAAAATACATTATTGATTAAAATGTTTGTAATAAAATATTTCTAAAAATTATATTTAAATTATATCAAAATATATGATAGGTTTTTTGCGTGTTTCAGGTTCAGGTTTAAACCTAAACCTATAAATCAAGTTCGGTTCGGTTAAGCTGTTATAGTTCAGTTTAACCTAGAACCACAAGTTAGAAACCTGAACCTGAACCATGAACCTGGTTTTTTAGGTTCAGTTTGAACCAAACCTGAACTCAGGTTCGGGTAACCTTATTTATAGCTAACCGAACCTAAACTTAGATTCGAGTAACCTTATTTATAGGTTTGGTTCATGTGGTTCAGGTCTGGTTCATAGGTTTACGGGTTTTGTTGAACACCCCTAACCCAGACTCCATCAGATCCCATAACTCTTAGGATATAAACAAAGTCCTCATCTTGATGCTCTAAAATTCATAATTTTCACCTTTGAAAAATGGAATCAAAGGTTGGGAGGAGGAAGTCATACCGTTCACTGCCATAGATTTCGTATGCGTGGCTTGAAGGTCTCATATATGTGCCTCTAGTTTCTGGCTTCTAGTTCGTGACTGTCACAGGAAGAGACCGTTGCTCTTTGACTCGTTAAACTTCTGTGATATTGCACATTGTCGCTTGCATTGCACCTCTATATGTTTGATACACATTGTCCCTGAAAATGCAAGCTCTGATACTAATATGTTAGCATAACCAAAACATTAAATTATATAAGAGACAAACAAAAAATGAACATAGACACACAATACTTTTCTCTCACTTTATTGACCAGGTGAAAAAATATTTTATAGGTTATACATAGAAACTGAATATTGAAACTAAAGACCCACTATGACCTACTACCTTGCTAGAAACTAATAAAATAAACAACCTTGACATATTTGACCAACAGACTTGACCAAAGCTATAGGAAAACATTAGACTCAGTAAACTACATATGGACCACTTGATTTATTTTGAATTAGTTTCAACAAGGTATCCATGTGACAAATAGCAAGCACTTCCACTATGTCACTATTATCACTTTTAGTGAAACAAGGAAAACCTTGTCATATAGAGAACTCCATAAGGGCAGGGCATTGTATGACATGAAATCATTCTATGAGTTGGTATGTCCTTGGTTATGTTTTGCAAATGGGTACTTGACTTTATTAGGTGAGATGCTTACGATCGTGAATTATTTTTCAAATTATAAGATTTCTTGGCAAAATCAATCATTGATTCTAGAGAAGTCATACAAATTTTGGGCTAGCCTTTAATGAGTTTGATCTCACATTGTCTCAATATGTTTTCCATTACTATGGCTTAAGGAGAACCTTGGGAGAATGATAAGAATTTAAGAAGATAAGGAAGTTGTTGATGTGAAATTGAATGGTTTCATCTTCATCGTTAAGGGTTCTTTATGGGGAAAATAGGTAGGTATTCAATTCCTAGGCTTCAAAATACTACCATTAGTGACATTTTCATGTGATCCAGATAAATCAAGGGATGGGCATGAAGACTATTGAGGTTGAGCAGCAACACTAATGCTAGGGAGTCTCAAAACTTTGTTTTCCTTGAGTTGAGCAACATTATTCAGATTAAGATTTATTTATCATCTCTTCCTAGTGTCTCTCAAGCATCACCATCTTCCCCTTACTCCACTTTCGTCAACACACTACCAATTGTTAACAATATTAGTTATTGTAAGTATCCTAACAGATCTCTTTTTAGATTTAACCTTTTATTAACGAAAAATTTGTGGATCCAATATAAAACTAATCAATATTCTCCCAACAGAATGTGACAGAGGAAGACTTCTAGCATTTCATTTGATCAATTGTCATGCATATGAATCTTCTTTCTGAATACAAGTACAAAAATCACAACAATTGACAAAACAAGGAACATAAATTGTAGGAAAGTTCTCTAGTCAACATTTCCCCAAGTTTGCATAACAATTAACAATGATTCCTACTCAATACCAAAACAAGCAAATTATATATAGGAGACTTTACCCTAAAAAACAAGACAAAGGTGAAAGCCCATAGATGTAAACTCTAACTAGCATCGTAGTACCTTCTTTCTACCACTGAATAGAAACGTCTTTTGAGTTATAGTTTTTCTTTCCTAATTGAAAATAGGAAACTTGAGTTACATTTTAGTTCATACCGCAAAACTATTCGTAGAGTACCCTGCACAATATCATGTCAAGAATGGATATGGAGATTTTATTGTTGATTATTGAGCTTTTTTATGTGCCCTTGGCCTTCTTCTTCTTCTTCTTCTTTTATTTAGAGTAGAGTTCAATACATGGTGGATGTTGCAAATGAGGTCTTTCATTGGAAAGGCACATTAAGGTTGTTGGGACCCGATCTCGGAATCGGACCCCAACCGGAAAGACAGAAATACGAGAAAATATGCAAACAAAAACGCAAAACGAAGAACAAAGTGGCGGAAGTAAATCAAAAGCAAACACGTGCGAAACAAACGAATTGAAAGTCATAGAATCGAAAACGAAACGAATGGCTCAATCAAATCATAAAGCGGAGACAAAGCGAAAACAGATCCGACATCCGAGAACAAATATCTTAGAAGACTATCGCGTTGGAACCCTAAGACTAAAACCAATCCGAATCGGTGTAAAAATTTTTTTTCTTTCTTTCTTTTTCATTTTCATTCCTTTCATCTTAATTCAATCTTATACAAATCAAAACAATATAATTTCCCCTTTTGGAAATTTATCCTCAATCAAAACTCAATTCATATAATTTTTCCCAATCATGCAATATTCAATTTCATCTTTAACAAACTCTTATTCTTATTCTTATTCTTATTTTTCCTTTTGCCATAAAAACTATCACACATATCCATATAACAAAAATTGGGCAGCATAACGG
>JANVCQ010020443.1:0-12487 GCA_025531925.1 Erythroxylum plowmanianum
AAGAAAATCTCCTCCAAACATTTCTTCTCCTTTCCCACCAAAGGATTTTGTTAGCCTAATTGTCCTTGAAGAACAAGAGGTAAATCAAATTAGTTGAGAATACAACAACAAGGAGAAGATAGATTGCTAATTGGAAAAGATTCAAAAGCAAAAGATTTGGATACAAGAAGAAGGAGAGGATAGCGTAGCGACGATTTAAAGCTGTAGCAAAGGAGTCGGTAATACTCTTCATCTTGTTTATGTTTTTATTATCCTTATGCCATATCATGTATGGATTGGCATGATGATTTGGATTTGTTGCTTTCGCTGGAAAAATGATTTCTTAAAAGTTTTGAAATCTACCGTTTCTCCAAATATAGCATGTTTTCTTTTTCCGATCCAACAATTTATTGACTTTATGGATATACAAAAGTATAAGTTTAGAGGTGTACACTTATAATGTTGGGATACTATTTTATGTCATATCATTGAAATTCCCATGTTAATGTAGTTTTTTTCATGTTAATATAAAAAAGAAAGAAAGAAAAGAGAAAAGCAAAAGAAAGAAAAAGAAAAAGCAAAAAGAGGAAAGAAAGAAAAACTATTTAAATAAATGTGTTGGACCTCAAAATTTTTCTTAAAAGATTTAAAATAGCAAATGAGAAGTATAGATAGATTCATGTTTTGCTTTGGTGTTTTGGTAGATGAGAGACTATGAAATTGGAAGAATTAGGGTGAAAGTGAAGTTGAATTTATGTAGTAAGTTGATGAAGAGTATGTATATATGTGTATATTCTATTATTGGTGTTCATGATTAATCATGGACTACAATTTCTTTATGGATAATTGAGTTGAGAATGAGGAGTAAATGAAGTAGAAATTGTGTTCTGACTTCAGGAAAAATTCTAGATTGATTAAGATAGATTTAGATAGAGTTATCTCCTAGAAAGTTGTAGGATTTTCTTTTAGCTTTCCAACGGTAAATAGTGTGTAATTTTTAGACCTCTGGATTGAAAGTTATGGTCCTTAGAAAGGGAAATGCTTAGTAGTGTATAGATGTTTCATTTATGATGACGTCATTTCATCTGTGATGATGTCATTTCGTCTTAAGAATGTATTGTCTGTAAGGATGCATTCGTCTATAAAGATGTATCGTCTGTAAAGATGCTTCGTCGGTGACGACGTGATATCATCTATGATGACGTCATTCATCTTAAGAGTTGCATCGTCTTAAGTTGACTTTGCATCGTCTTAAGTTGACTCCACTCGTCTGCTTATTTGTTATCATCTTAAGACTTCGATTCATCTTAAGTTGACCCGCTTCATCTTAAGACTGTTGCTTTATCTGTCTTTTGTTTTGTCTACTCTTTTGTTTTTTTCTACCCTCTTCGCTTCGTCTGTGATGACTTCATATTGTCTGTGATGACATCATTTATCTTAAGACTTTTACTTTGTCTGTCTTTCGCTTTGTCTTAAGACTTTCGCTTCGTCTGCCTTTCGCTTCATTTTAAGCGTTGCATCGTCTTAAGTTGACTTTGCATCGTCTGCTTTTCAGTTTCGTTCGCCATTTGCTTCGTCTACTTTTTGCTTCGTCTATCTTTTTGCTTTGTATGTTTTTTGTTTTGTCTGTCTTTTTGTTTCATCTACTTTTTGCTTTGTCTGTCTTTTTACTTCGTTTGCTTTTTGCTTCGTTTGTCATTTGTTTTGTTTGTCTTTTTGCTTCGTTTGCTTTTTAGCATTTGTCTGCTTTTTGGCATTAGTCTGTTTATTGCATTCGTCTGCCTTTGACCATTCGTCTGCCTTTAGCCATTCGTTTGCTTTCTTCCATTCGTTTGTTTCGTTAGTTTGCTTTGTCTGCCTTGTTTTGTTTGCTTTGTCTGCTTTGCTTCATTTGTTCTTTGCTTCGTCTGCCTTTTTGCATCATCTGCTTTATGCTATCGTCTGTTCTTGCTTCGTCTGCTTTGTGCTTCGTTTGTCTTTTTCAATTCGTCTGACCTTTTGATTAGTTTTTGTCTGATCCTATCGTCTATTCCATCTTTGATCCTTCAGACGATAGAATTTGTCTTCAAGGCCTTCATGAAAATTATAGATGTTGAAGTCCTCTTTCAAATAATCCAAAGAACATCTTAATTCGACATCGGTAGGGACAGTTATGCAAATTGTCCCGAGATAGGTTCAATATTATTGGGGACTAAACCTTGTTTGATTCTAAACTATTTTTTATTCTTTCGGTCCTAAACTTGTTCTCTGACCTCCAAAAGAAGTGATACTTGAACCAATCGTTTCTTAACACATTTTATCCCTCCATAGAATTTGATAGCATTTAGTATTGATTTGAGATAGATGAATTGAATCAAAGTAAAGGTATCGATTGGAAAAGTATGTAAGGGAGGAATTTAAGTACAGTGTACTGTTTCAATATAAGAATAGTCCGAAAATGTTTGGGGCAATACTTATAGAGTTCTGAACCGAATTGATGGATTTTGGTGTCCTTAGAAATGTAAGACAATGGAGAAGATTCTTTCAGAAGTAAAAGTCATGTTAGAATGTTCAAGGGTATTGTTGGCAAGACACTTAGGTTAAAGGAACCTAAGCTTATAAGGAAGGGTATTTTTTGGACTCATTAAGGGTATAATTGGAAGAAGAACTGTTGTCTTGCTTTTAAAAGAGAAGGGGAAAATGTGAATTGGAGCATTCTAGAAGAAGCTAGATGTGTGGATGAGAAAAGAAAGAAGAGAGAGAAATACGAAGAGAAGAAGAGAAAGAGAGAAAGAAGATAAACAAGCAAGGGTTTAAATTCTCTTAGTCTTCAAGAGAGATTTTGGAGTTGTTCAAAAACAGAAAAAGGTAGAGGAAGAGAAGAGCTTCCCTTTGAGCCAAAGATCCCTCCATTTGGTGAAGAAGGAAGGGAACGAAGAGAATCCTACCCAAAAGCAAGGGGAAAGACAACCTTAACTTGGACTTTAGCAAGGAAATGAGGTGGGTAATGTATTTACAGTTATTGTGTGATTAGGAAAATTTTTGCCTATGTGTGAATATGTGTTAAATTGTTTGAATTTGACTTGTTGAAAATACATGATGATTTTGATTTTGTTATATTGTGGAAGAAGCATGATATGTTGATATAATTAAATTGTGATTTTGATCAATGTTATGCCATTGAATTTTATCGTGGCATTTTGATTTGAAAGGAAAGAAGAAAGAGCATGAAAAGTATGAAAGTATTTCATTATGATAAAATGATTTAAAGCATTGATTATGTGCTTTACTTGGGTGAGAGAGGAACTATTTCATAGTCACGTGCACGTCGACATAAAGCCTTCTCCCAGCTACCCACTTGTGGCCTACGAGATCTGAAAGATGGACTTGTTTTGTCACAGAGTAAACTTCAGTTTCTTTGTTTTGTTCATGGAACCCTCAAGCCATTTGTTGTGCATTGCATATTTAAATTGTCAAGTATAAAGCATATTGAGTGTTATGTGTTATGAGCGGTTACGTGATTTGAGCTAAATTTGATGAATGTTTAAATTGCTTGAATAAAGTATGAATGCTAGAATTGCTAGACATATATATATATATAAACATATGGTTGACTTTGGTCAATTGCCAATGGCTATGAATATATTAACCACTGAGCTATGTAGCTCATTAGATGTTTCCCTCCTCAGGTGCAGAAAGAGAAGATTTGCGATCCTTGTAAGGCATTGGAACTCCAAGATAGTTAGAGACTTTTGTAATGAAGTTAGTTCAGGAAATTTTGTAATTTAGAATCATTTTCAGCATAAGCATTCAAATTGTATTATGTGTATTTTGTATTTTGAAATGAGCTTGTATAGACTCTTTTTGAATTCATTTATGAAATTATGATTGGATTTTGGAATGTGAATTATCAAATTTTAATTGTTCGATGTTTGACCGTCATGGGCACGCCATCCTTATGGGACGACGGGCTCCGTTTTGACTCCAAATGTTTGGGCTCCAAAAAAGGGACCCAACAATTTGGTATCAGAGTGACTAGGTTTTTCCTAGGCTCCAAATGTATAATATTATGAGTTGGCAGGCTATGTGATAAATGGTGTATTGTGAATTGATGTGTTGCATTAAATGACATGCATATCATGCATACATGTAGGAAATAAGATTAAAATGAAAGTTAGCTGAAAGATGGTGTCTTAGCAAAGGAGTAAAATGCCACCTCATAAAAGAATATGAGGAGTTTTGCAAGGATCTGCTGCATCTGATTCCTCACCACTAGAGAAGGGTACTGATAAGTATAGAGTCCCAATAATTGCAGCCGTATGTGTTGCATGTGTGAACTTTTGTTAAGAGTTTGGACTAGTAAAAACGATGAGAAGAATGGTGGTTGGTTAAAATGTAAGATGAGGAAAGTCTGGGAATAATTAGGAATAAGAAATGTTGTGTAGTCTGATATATTAGACATAGATGTAGTATTTGTGGTTGTGTCAGCAAATAAAGTAACGAAATTTTGTGTAGATATGTACTTGAATTGGTATGGATGTGAAAAAGGTTTTCATGAATGAATTGAGAAAGAGATAAAGGCAGGGTGAAAATGACAAGACTTAAGGTGTACAAGCAAGGTGGAATTGAAAGATTGAACTCATAATTTATGATCTGGTATAAGATGGTGTTAGTGAATTTGATATCCGAATTTCAAGATAGCTATGTGTCAATAATTCTAACTTGATTAAGAGTGTAAGTATGGAAAGTGAAATAAGTGATGGTGATATATGTAGAAGTTCTAAAGGTTATGTCGACCGATTATTATGAGTACATATGTGACACTATGGATAAAAATTGGAGAATAATATGATTAAGTACATATGAGATCTATATTTGGATATGGTGTAGGACATAACCTATGATCCCTATAGTTAAAGATTATGAGATGAATCAGAGTAACAAGATGGAAGTACGATATAGGTGATTATGCTGAAAGGTAATTACGATAGGGCATAAATTTTTGAATAGTCATAGAATATTCAGAGATTGCTTAGAATCAATTGTGATCGATGTATCATTTGTATGAGATATAAGTTGGTGACTTTTCGAAATTAGTTTATATATACGATGTAATGATTTTGACAGTGCACGCCAGAATATAAGAGTTTTCAAAGAAGAATTTTCATTGAATTGGGTTAAGCAGATCAGATAGTTTATATTAAGAATGATCAGTAAAGGAACCAATTAGAAATGAATATGTAATGAATTAGAAGTGAATATTGGATTCATATCCCTAGAGGAGACTCAAGCATAAGAGGCAGAGTATGCTATTGAGAATATATGTAATTTTTCTTGATGAAAAGTATCCAACTACATGAGTGGTTTTTAGGAAATTGAGATAACACTATGGTTAATGTGAAGAGAACTTAGATCGCATTATATTCTACGAAAATATGCAAAGGAGATATCATTTAGATTTTAATGAATGTGTTACCAAAGCAAGGAGTTAAGTTGCAAATAAATTAAATTGTGAGGAGAAACTAGTACGAGTAAGCAAACATTAGAATAAGCCAATATGAAATAAGAGGAAATCTAAAGAATGGAGAAGATCATTTAAGAAAGATAAGTCAATTGGGAAATTGAAAATAAGGTGAGACAATGTTACCTCAACAAGGAATTGGTTATTTAAGGAATTAAGAGAACTAATAAGGGGGCACATGGGGTTTGATAATAATTGTTTAAGTTAACAATTGCCCTGACAGCACTATGGTATTAAAGATTTAAGCGATTCGAGCAAGATTTGATGATATATTAAATGTCTTCGAAAAGTTGAGAAGAATAGTAGAATACTTGAAGAAAAATGTGTAAAGCGTGTGAGTAATGAAAGTAAAGAAAACTTTGAGGAATTATACTGATGTTAATTATATCGTATGGATTTGGAGAATTCTATAGTATGCAATGATGTTATATAAAAGATTTTGATAAAATTCAAATGTGGCAGGATAAAGTGATTTCATATGTATGGAGACAACTAAAGTCCTATGAATTGATTATTTGATAAATGATTTAGAGCTGCTACACTAATCATTGTTTTGAAAGTTTAGAGACAATATATGTAAAGGAACATCTTGGATGTATATATATACAAGTACAGATTATAAAAATTTGAGGCAATCACTGAATTAGGAGAATTGAAAATGAGACCGAAAAGATTGATATAAATACCGAAAGATTATGATTGTACAAATGAGAAATTCCAAGTAAGGCTAAGTGTTATATCAGATATCTTAAGCAGAAATTCGATATTGAGGTTATCAGAACTAGAGTGAAAAAAAAGCATAGAATGTGGGGCTTGGTTTATCCCAAATTGAGGATTCAGAGATTGTGAATCTTATTGAGAGATTGAAAACAGATTTGAATTTTAGGTTCGAATAGGAAGAATGATGCATTGTTGTGTTATGTGTTATGAGCGGTTATGTGATTTGAGCTAAATTTGGTGAATGTTTAAATTGTTTGAATAAAGTATGAATGCTAGAATTGCTAGACATATATATATACATATGCTTGACTTTGGTCAATTTCCAATGGTTATGAATATATTAGCCATTGAGTTGTGTAGCTCACCCGACGTTTCCCTCCTCGGATGCAGAAAGAGAAGATTAGTGATCCTTGCAAGGCATTGGAACTCCAAGATAGTTAGAGACTTTTGTAATGAAGTTAGTTTAGGAAATTTTGTAATTTAGAATCATTTTAAACATAAGCATTCAAATCGTATCGTGTTTATTTTGTATTTTGAAATGAACTTTTATAAACTCGTTTTGAATTCATTTATGAAATTATGATTGGATCTTGGATTGTGAATTCTCAAATTTTAATTATTCGATGTTCAACCATTATGGGCACGCCACCTTTATGGGACGGTGGGCTCCGTTCTATTTTTGAATATTTGGGCTCCGAAAATGGGACCCAACAAAATGTATCAAGGAGAAAGTGCATATGTGTTGAAAAGTCACTTATGATTAATCTTTCCTACGAAAGTTATATTGAATGGGTTACTTGAGTATATTGGATATGAGGTGGATGTTGGTTTCAATGGCCACTCCCTATAGTTACAAAGACTTTTTTATGATCAACTTTTGTGAGTGATTTATGCTCCATGTGGTTTGTGTGTGAGAGCTCGAGTTTGAATAGTGAAATATCATTTTTGCATTATCATGGTTGATGTACACAATTGTTAGTTTTTACACTTCATGTTATATTGAGTGTTACTTTTGTTTCACTAGCTTTAATGGCTTTCATGCTGCTTGACCCAAATACATCTCACCTTACCTTTTCCCATATTACTACCTTGCAAAGTCCTTTGATCTATGACTTTGCAGGCGAACCTTAGTGGTGGAGAAATGAAATGATGTTATGTATCTAATAATACATCTTCTTTAAACACATTTTCCAAGTCTACCATTAGAGTGTTAAGGTAAAATATTGGAAATGAGTAAATGTTTTGGGTCTATGATCTTAATTTTGATGTTTTGCCTAAGGACAATCAAAAGCTAAGTTTGGGGGAAATTGAAATGTTCTTAAGTGATTATAACTTTAGTATATAACACTTAGTGGTTATTGCTATAAGATACTCACTTTGACTCATATATAGTTTTATGCACAATTCGGAAGCAAAAGAGTTAAAATGAGTTTTAAGCACAATAGTTGATCCATTTTCCAAAGATTCACAATCCTTTGTCTTCATAGAGCAAGAAGAAGAAGATTAAAAGCAAAAGAAGACAACTAAATTCCAAGAAAGATGAGACATATGCTGAAAATACAAAGAAGAAGAAGATTAGAGCAAGAAGAAGACAAGAAAACACAAAGGAACAAAAAGAGGAGGACTCACGATCAAGACATTAAGGTGTCACAACTGTGAGCATTGACTCACAACAATGATAAGGTGTCTCACAATTGGTCGTGAGAAGGGTCTCATAGTCATGAGAAGGTGTGTCACACCCATGACACACCAAGTCACAGGTGTGACACAATGAAACCTGACCATTTAACCTAGCTTTTTAATATATAATCGAGATGTTTAATGTGTGTAAGTTTTAATAGATACCTTTGATAATCCACGATAGCACGGTTCGTTCACGTAGTACCTAAGGTGTCGATCTAGCGAGGAGGGATAATCTAATCCTAAAATCTAAGGCAAAAAAATAGCAAAAATTCAAAATGTAAAGAAACTACAATAAGAATTCAATTCAATCAATTAAATCAAATCATAAATCAATCACGAAAATATTAATAATTCAACAATTGCAGCACACACCTAAGAATCAACCTAAAGGAATTACCAATTAAAAGAAAGAAAATTTTACCTATCCTTAACACTAACCAAATCGATGATGAATTACTGGATTGTTGGTTCTATATGGTCCTAGGGTTGATTACTCTCTCTGGAGTTATAACCAATAACCTTAAATCATAAAACCTAATCCACTTCTCTCTTCCTTCTTCTCTTTCTCAATCTCTCGATGAATTCTCTCTAGGGTTTCTTCAAGGTGGCTGATGTCAAAAGCTTTTTCTACCTCTTTTCTTGTTATTTAAATATCCTTTATGCTATAAGTAGCCCTAAGGTTTTTCTGTGGTTTGAAAGGTTCAAAAAATCCCTCAAAACTTGACATTTTTGAGTATTTGAGCGTCTGCTTGACGTAGGCCATGACCGTGGCCCTACAGGCCATGATCGTAGGCCACATCTGAACCTTCTGTCATGATCATGGCATGCAGGCCACAATCATGGGCCATGTCTTGGGCTTTTGTCATTATCGTGACATGTGGGCCGTGATCGTGGCCCAACTCGGGTGCTTATGTCAATATGATGGTTTGTTGTTTCGGTCTAAATGTCTCCGAGCTTCTCCATTCTTTGATGTTGACCCTAAAACATTGACAAACATATCAAGGTACCTTAAAAACATAATATTTAAACTCAAAGACTTGTACTAACCCATAAAAAACACTTAAACATAAATAATTAACAAACTAACACAATTCTAACCTAAACACATACTAAACGATTAAATTAACAATTAAATACATATCAAACTAAGCTGTAAAATATGATGTATTTTACACTTATCAACATCCCCACACTTAAATGTTTGCTTGTCCTTAAGCAAGTAAAACAATAAATACACAAAAATCATAAAGTTCACAATGCAATAATGAGACAATGGATTTAACTTTATGAACTAAATTTAACTTTTAAGCACAATCATTTAAGTTATTTCAAATCATAGACTTGCAAAATCAGCATCTAGGGGCTCTGGACTAAACATACATATTGATTAAAACTCAAATGTCAAGTTACCCATCCTTTTCAATTTATAAACTCATATTAATAATTCTTTGATCATTCAAACTCTATAGCTACTCCTAAGTACGTGTTCATGAAAAGTCAAGCTATTTATTTATTTTTATTGAAAAGGGACGTAGTGTTTTACCCGGAGGCAAACATTGGTGATGAATGTTGATCTGGTTATTTGACAAAGTCACGTTTTTTTAATTAAGCTGGTTGAAACGTCATTATAATCTTTTGAATCGAAGGCACACATTTGTGATGCGTGTCGATCTGGTTACTTAACTAGATCATGTTCTCAATTGGCTACTAGCTTTATTTATAACTTTAAGGCCAGCAGAATAGTTATTTATTTAAAATTAACTAACATTTTATTTATTTATTTATGTGTTGCCTACTTTGTTGCTTAAGTTACTCGTTTTCATGAAAAAAATACTAGCATAGTTACTTTAGTCGAAAGACCTAAAATTATGAATGAATGTGACAATTTAGAGGGTGACAAACTCATACCAAATCCTAATTAACTTGCATATTTAGCCAAAGAACCCAATTCACTAATTTTGCGAGCTAATGACTCTTCAAAACCTAATAGAATAAGTTCAAAATTAAATCAATTTCAATACATATAAACTATTGACATATTCACACAATTCACAAAATGCAACCTAACAAATTATCATACAATATGCAAAATTCACATTCAACACAAAACATATAATCCTCCCCACACTTGAACAACACTTTATCCTCAATGTGAGAAGGAGGCAAACAAACACACATGGCAAAAAGAAACATAAATTAGAGTAAAAACAAGAATAAAATAAGCAATAAATTTAAAAAGAAAACAGTTAGAAACAAAGCCTCACAGTGATGGAGGCGGTGATGGTGTCAAAGGTGACAGTTAGACACCTTGAGCCTGTTGTCTTATCTTGGAATTTCTTAAAGAGAGCGAGAGAAGTAGTGATCCCATATCAATTCAACTTACTAAAGTTTTATTGAAAGTTCAAAACAACACTAACTAAACCTAACAATGTCAATCGAACTACTAAACATGCTAATTTATGTTCATTAGCTTGACCTTACATGTATGGAGGTGTATTAATTGTTCGAATATAAGGAAATCACTTCGTTGTCCTTGGGAATTTCTCCTTTGAAATATAGCTTGCAATGATGCCTGTTGACCTTGATGTTGGAGTTATGTAAATATAGTGCCCTAGAAAGCAAGTGTATTTACATGTAACTTAATCTTCTTCAGTTACAGTTTTGTAATGCAAATATTTATTATTAATGAAAAAAAAGAGTTTGGTTTTATATGCATGAGCATTATATAACTAGTCATAATTAAGGTACCGAGATTCTTTTGTAAGTGATATACATATACACAGAGATGTATGGGAAACATGTATATTATTAGAATCTAAATTAATTGATTCATAGTTGAATAATCAGGTTGTCGCTTGATTATGGTTTAGATTGTAGTGTTGCAATTTATCTCCATTTAAGTAAAGGAGTTTACTTTGAGGGAATGATGAGTTTCATATCATGATAGTTGTTGACTATCGATAATGGAACTATTAAATGAATCTAGAATCACATGTGTTTTATAGAATAAAGTAGGTCTTTATTTTAATCTTAAAACATACATTTGAGCATTTTTTTATTATGGACCATCATCTTGATAAGTGGTGAACTCATATGTGTTTCATTATAATTCTTGATATGCTCAGGATGGATTTTTATAGAGTTTTAATCTAGTGTCCGCATGTTGGAATTATTAATTGAAACATGTATCAGGGAACATTTACTAAAATAAAGAGTTTATAGTGATATCATAACTTCTAGATGTTTTATGGAGATTAGTGATTAAACTAGCGCCATCACTTTGATGGACTAGCTACCCATCAAGTCTTAATACCAAGATGAGATCTTGTGCGTTAATCACCATATAGAAAAAAGGGAGATCTAGAAGAAAAAACCAACATAAGGGCAAAATGGTAATTTCACCTATTGTTGTGCGGATGGCTATAATAAGATTTGTAATAGGGTTTGCAATTAGACATATTATTTGAAATATATGTTCTCATAATAATTAGTAATTCAAGAGTTCAACTAATTATCTTTAGTGGAATGACATTTTGTTAATAAGCTAGAATTAATTATAATTAGATTAAATTAAATTTGGGCTTATTGGAGATTGAATTATCTAAGTCCAATAAGATTCCCCACTTGGCTTTAAGGAAGGTTATCAAGCAAAGTAAGAAATATAAATAGAGGCTTTAAAGCCCATGATTGAATGTTGGGCTTATACTAATTAATGGTTAATTAGAAGCCCAAATGAACATTTAGAAATGGGCTAGACTTTGGTTTAATTTAATTAAATAGATTAATTATATTACAAAAAAATTTTTAAAGAAAGGAGAAGGAATTTTGGTTTTATTGGGCTAAATGTGAAGCTTCACATTTAGCATTGAATTACTAAATAAAGATGGTATTTATCATCATTAAGTGCAGTAATGATCTTACCATTAAATGGTTTAATGATTATCTTTTAATGATAGCATGTAACCTATTAGCATTCATTGGATTCAAAAAGAAAGAGGTACATTGGATGGACCATCTTCCTTCTTTCATCATTAAAAATCGAAATTGATTGGTCTTATTTAGGTTAATAGTCTTTTCATATAGCCATCTTAAAGATAAATGAGAAGAGTCTCATTTCTTGGTTTCTTTATGATTGATTAAAAAAGAAGTGATGCATTTGATGAAAAGCTCTTCTTTCCTTTGAGATTAACCAAAATTGTGAGGGTGTAAGAAAGAGTTCTTGCATTTTTTTATCACTTTCTCTCCTATCTTGCATAAGAGTGCCGAAATTTACATGAGAAGAGTCTCATTGTTTCCTTCTTTCTTCTAAGAAAAATCTCCTCCAAACATTTCTTCTCCTTTCCCACCTGAGGATCTTGTTAACCAAGTTGTCAAAGAAGAACAAGTGGTAGATCAAATTGGTTGAGGATATAACAACAAGGAGAGGATAGATTGACAAAGGAAAGGATTCAAAAGCTAGGGTTGGATACAAGAAGAAGGATAGGATAGCACAACGAGGAGTTAAAGCTGTAGCGAAGGAGTTGGTAATAATCTCTATCTTGTTTATGTTTATTATTATCCTTATACCATATCATGTATAGATTGACATGATGATTTGGATATATT
>JANVCQ010020453.1:0-12486 GCA_025531925.1 Erythroxylum plowmanianum
ACGTATATGTCAGTCAGCTAAGCTTGCAATCTTCGACTTCGACTTATTTTTATAGCCTTCGTCTGTAACTGCTTCTTCAATCTTGCTTCTTGAATCTTGCTTCTTAAATCTTTAAAGAAAGCGGTTATTCAGTTGAGTTTTGTAACTAACTCGAACTGAATCTTGATTCGGACATGATTTGCTTCCGTCTTCTTTTGGCTTCCGTCTGCTTTTCTATTCTTCATCTGCTTTTTCATTCTTCGTCTGCTTTTTATTCTCTGTCTATTTTTCTATCTTGTCCGTCTGTTTTTCTATCTTCGTCTGTTTTTCATTCTTCGTCTGCTTTTTATTCTCCGTCTGTTTTTTTGCTTTGTCCGTCTGCTTTTCTATCTTCATCTGTTTTTCTATCTTGTCTGTCTGCTTTTCTATCTTCGTATGTTTTTCATTCTTCGTCTGCTTTTTATTCTCCATCTGTTTTTCTACTTTGTCCGTCTGCTTTTCTATCTTCGTTTGTTTTTCATTCTTCATCTGCTTTTTATTCTCTGTCTGTTTTTCTGCTTTGTCCATCTGCTTTTCTACTTTCTCTGTCTGCTTTTCTATTTTCTCCATCTGCTTTTCTACTTTCTCTGTTTTTCTATTTTCTCCATCTACTTTCTACTGATTATTTGTTCTTCATCAAAATCATATATGTGAAGTCATTTTGACTTAACAAAATAAGCATAGCTTTCTCTATAGATATCGTATGAAGATCATTTTTAGACAGTTTGAAAGAGGACTTTTAGATCTTCAACTTTGATGTAGGTGCGAAATATTAGAGTTTTTAATCTATATAGTCAAAATTGAACCAAAATAAATGTTAGATGATACCAAACGAAAGGTTAGACAAATGGCATCAATCTAAGACCTATTTTGGAACAAAAAGGCATAACTTTCTCTTGAAAAATTAGATCAGGATCATTTTTGGAAGGTTTGGAAGAGGCCTATAGATCTACAACTTTCTCGAAGACACCAAATCGAGATTTTTTCATCTAAAGATTCAGAATTGAAGTAGATAAATGAGCAGAGAATACCAGACGAAACGTCAGAAGAAAGGCTTCAATCAAAGACCTATTCTGGAACAAATGGGCATAACTTTCTCTAGAGATATCAGATCAAGGTCATTCTTAACGGTCTAAAAGAGGACTTATAGATCTACAACTTTAATTAAGACACTGAGGTGAGAGTTTTTCATCTAGATTTTAAAAATTGAACCAGAAAAAAGGTCAGATGATACTACACGAAAGGTCAGGTGAAAGGCATCAGTGTAAGACCTATTTTGGAGCAAATCAGCATAACTTTCTCTATAGATATCGAATCAAGGTCATTATAGAATGGTTTGAAATGGAATTATAGATCTACAACTTTTATAAAGACATTGAAGTGAGATTTGTCATTTACAGGCTCAAAATTGAACTAGATGAATGGCTAGACTATACCAGACGAAAGGCTTCAGTCTAAGACCTATTTTGGAAATGTTAGGCATAACTTTCTCTAGAGATATTGGTCCAAGATAATTTTTATGTGGTTTGAAAGAGGACTTATAGATCTACAACTTTCATGAGGACACCAAAAGAGAGGTTTTGTCATTTAGAGAGCTAAAATTGAACCAGAAGAAAGACCAGATGATAGAAGAAGAAAGGCCAGACAAAAGGCTTTAGTCTAAGACCTATTTTGAAACAAATTAGCATAACCTTCTCTACAGATATCGGGTCAAGACCATTATTGATGGTTTAAAAGAGGACTTGCAGATCTACACTTTCATGAAGACATCAAAGAGAAATTTTGCCATCTAAAGGGTCAAATTTTAACTAAACAAAAGGCCATATTATAACAGATGAATGGTCAAACTAAAGGCATCAGTCTAAGACCTATTTTCGAACAAACGATCATAACTTTCTCTAGAGATATTGGATCAAGATCATTCTTACGGTTTAAAAGGAGACTTATATATCTACAACTTTAATGAAGGCACCAAAGCTATATTTTGCCATCTATAGGGTGAAGATTGAAACAGATAAAAGGCCAGATGATAATAGAAGAAAGGTTAGACAAAAGACTTCAGACTAAGACCTATTTCGGAATAAATGGGCATAACATTCTCTATAGATATTGAATCAAGGTCATTCTTACTAGTTGAAAAGAGGATTTATAGATCCACAACTTTCATGAAGACACCTAAGCTAGATTTTGTCATCTAGAGGGTCAAAATTGATCCAGACAAAAAGCCAGCCGATACTAGACAAAAGGTCAGATGAAAGGCTTTAGTCTAAGACCTACTTTGGAACAAATGGACATAATTTTCTCTATATACATTGCATAAAGATAATTTTTACATAGTTTGGAAGAGGACTTATAGATCTACAACTTTGATGAAGGCACTTAAGCTAGATTTTGTCATCTATAGGGTCAAAATTGAACCAATATGAATGCTAGATGATCCCAGATCAAAGGACAAATGGAAGGCTTCAACCTAAGACCTATTTTGGATCAAATGGGCATAACTTTCTTTATAGATATTAGATCAAGGCCATTCAGGCGATTTAAAAGAAGACTTATAGATATGCAACATTCATGAAGACACCGAAGCTAGATTTTGTCATCTAGAAGGTCAAAATTGAACCAGACCAAGATCTTTCATATGGTTTGAAAGAGAACTTGTAGACCTACAACTTTCATGAAGACACTAAATCAAGACTTTGTTATCTATAAGGTCAAAACTGAACCAAACAAAAGGTCGAATGATACCAGACGAATGATCAGACGAAAGGCTTTAGTCTAAGACCTATTTTGGAATAAAAGAGCTTAACTTTCTCTAGAGATATCGGATCAAGAACATTTTTGGAAGGTCTGGAAGGGGCTTATAGATCTACAATTTTCTTGAAGACACCAAAGTGAGATTTTTTCATCGAAAGGTTCAAAATTGAACTATATAAATGGCCAGACGATACCACACGAAACGTCAGAAGAAAGGCTTCAGTTGAAGACCTATTCTAGAACAAATAGGCATAACTTTCTCTAGAGATATCAGATCAAGGTCATTCTTGACGGTTTAAAAGATGACTTATAGATCTACATCTTTCATAAAGACACCAAGGTGATATTTGTTCATCTAAATGATCAAAATGGAATCAGATGATACTAGATGAAAGGCTTCAGTCTAAGACCTATTTTGGCACAAATTGGCATGACTTTCTCTATAGATATTGGATCAAGCTCATTCTAGGATGGTTTGAAAGGGACTTATAGATCTACAACTTTTATGTGGACATCGAAGTGAGATTTTGTTATCTAAAGGGTCAAAATTGATCCAAAAAAATAGTTAGATGATACTAATGAAAGACTTCAGTCTAAGAACTATTTTGGAAAAGTTAGGAATAATGTTCTCTAGAGTTATTGGACCAAGATAAACTTTTTGTGGTTTGAAAGAGGACTTATGGATCTACAACTTTCATGAAAACATTAAAGAGAGATCTTGTCATTTAAAGTGTTTAAATTGAACCAGACAAAAGGTCAGATGATAAAAGAAGAAAGGTGCTTCAGTCGATGACCTATTTTGGAACAAATGGGCATAACTTTCTCTATGGATATCAGATCAAGGTCATTCTTAACAAAATTTAACCAAAGCAAAGGCCAAATGAAGCCATATGAAAAGTTAGACAAAAGGCTTCAGTCTAAGACCTATTTTGGAACAAATCGGCATAACTTTCCCAAGAGCTATCGGATCAAGATCATTCTTATGATTTAAAAGAGGACTTATAGATCTACAACCTTCATACAGACACAAAAGCAAGATTTTGTCATCTGGAGGGTCAAAATTGAACCAGACAAAAGGCCAAACGCTACAGGACGAAAGGTAAGATGAAAGGCTTCAGTCTAAGACCTATTTTGGAATAGATGGGCATAACTTTATCTAGATATATTGGATCAAGAACATTATTAGATGGTTTGAAAGAGGACTTATAGATCTACAACTTATTTCAAGGCACCAAAGCTAGATTTTGTGATCTAGAGGGTCAAAATTGAACCAGATAAAAGGCAAGATGGTACTAGACGAAAAGTCAAACAAAAGGTTTTAGTCTAAGACCTATTTTGGAATAGAAGGGCATAACTTTCTCTACAGGTATCAGATCGAGACCATTCTTAGACGGTTTAAAAGAGAACTTATAGATCTATAACTTTTTTTGAGGCACCAATAGCTAGATTTTGTCATCTAAAAGGTCAAAATTAAACTAAGGTAAACTTCTTCGAGAGATACCGGATCAAGGTCATTCTTAGTGTTTTTGAAAGATGACTTATAGATCTACAACTTTCATTAAGAAACCAAAGTGAGATTTTGTCATCTAGAGGGTCAAAATTAAACCAGACGAAAGGCTAAATGATACCAGACGAAAGGTCAGATGAAAGGTTTTAGTCTAAGATCTATTTTAGAGCAAATGGGCATAACTTTCTCTAAAGTTATCAGATGAAGATCATTGTTATGTTTTGAAAGACGACTTGTAGACCTGCAACTTTCATGAAGACACTGAAGAGAGATTTTGTCATTTAAAAGAGAACTTAAAGAGCTAAATATTTAATGAAGAAACCAAAGCTAGATTTTGTCATCTATAGGGTCAAAATTGAACCACATAAAAGATTACGCGATAACAGAAGAAAACTCAGGCAAAAGGCTTTAGTCTAAGACCTATTTTGGAACAAATGGGCATCGCTATCTCTATAGATGTCAGATCAAGGCCATTTTTGACTCTTTAAAAGAGGACTTACACATCTACAACTTTTATGAAGACATTGAAGTGAGATTTTGTAATCTAGAGGATCAAAATTGAACCAAATGAAAGGCCAGACGATACCAGATGAAAGGCTTCAGTCTAAGACCTATTTTTAAACCAATTTGCATAACTTTCTATAGAGATATCAAATCAAGATCGTTTTTATGTGTGGTAAAAGAGGAGTTATAACTCTACAATTTTCATGCAGACTCCAAAGTGAGCTTTTGTCATATAAAGGGCTAAAATTAAGACAAACGAAAGGCCAGATGATAACAGAAAAAATGTCAGAAAAAAGGCTTCTGTTTAAGACTTATTTTGGAACAAATAGGCATAACTTTCTCTATAGATATCGTATAAAGGTCATTTTTGAGGAATTAAAAGAGGACCTATAGATCTACAACTTTAATGATGACACTGAAGTGAGATTTTGTCATCTAGAGTGACAAAATTGAATCAGACGAAAGGTCAAACGATACTAGGCAAAAATTCAGACGAAAGTTTTCAGCCTAAGACCTATTTTGGAATAAATGGGCATAACTTTCTTTAAAGATATGGGATCAAGATCATTCTTACGGTTTAAAAGAGGATTTATAGATCTACAACTTTCATGAAGACACCAAAGCTAGATTTTGTCATTTAGAAGGTAAGAATTGAACCAGCCGAAAGGCCAAATGATAAAAAAAAGAAAGCTCATACAAAAGGCTTTGATCTAAAACCTATTTTAGAAAAAAAGGGCATAAATTTCTTTATAAATATCAAATCAAGGCCATTTTTGAGGGTTTAAAATAGGACTTATAGATCTAAAACTTTCATGAAGACTATGAAGCACGATTTTGTCATATAGAAGGTCAAAATTGAAGCAAATGAAAGGCTAGTTGACACCAGACAAAAGGTCAGATGAAAGGCTTCCGTTTAAGACTTGTTTTAGAATAGATGGGCATAACTTTCTCTAGAGATATTGGATCAAGCTCATTCTTAGACGGTTTAAAAGAACACTTATAGATCTACGACTTTTTTGAAGACACTGAGTAATATTTTATCATCTAAGGAATCAAAATTGAACCATACCAAAGGCCAGACGAAAGGTCAGACAAAAGGCTTCAGTATAAGACCTATTTTGGAACAAATGGACATAACGTTCTCTAGAGATATCGAATTAGGATCATTTTTGGATGATTTGGAAGAGGCTTATAGGTCTACAACTTTCATAAAGACACCAAAGCTATATTTTGTCATCTAGAGGGTCGAAATTAAACCAGACGAAAGGCCTGACGATACCAAATGAAAGGTCAGATAAAAGGCTTCAGTCTAAGATCTATTTTAGAATAAATGGGCATAACTTTCTCTATAGGCATCGGATCAAGGTCATTCTTGAAAAATTAAAAGAGGACCTATAGATCTATAACTTTAATGCAGACACTGAAGTGAGATTTTGTCATCTAGAGGGACAAAATTGAACCAGACCAAAGGCCAGACGATACCAGACGAAAAGTCAGACAAAAGGCTTCAGTCTATGTCCTATTTTGGAAAAATGGGCACAACCTTGTCTAAAGATATCAGATCAAAGTCATTCTTGACGAATTAAAAGAGGACCTATATATCTACAACTTTAATGAAGACACTAAAGTGAGATTTTATCATCTAGAGGGACAAAATTGAACTAGACGAAAGGTTGGACGATACCAGATGAAAAGATCTACAACTTTTTTGAAGGAAACAAAGTGAGATTTTGTCATCTAGAGGATCAAAATTTAACAAGACAAAAGACCAGATGAAACCAAACGAAAGGCTTCATTCTAAGACTTATTCTGGGAGAAATGGGCATAACTTTCTCTATAAATATTGGATTAAGATCATTTTTATACAGTTTGGTAGAGGACTTATAGATCTACAACTTTGATGAAGGCACCAAAGTTAGATTTTGTCATCCATATGTTAAAAATTGAACTAGATGAAATGTCAAATGATAATAGAGGAAAGGTCGGACAAAAGGCTTCAGTTTAAAAAAGGACTTGTAGATATACAACTTCTATGAAGACATAACTTTCTCTATAGATATCAAATCAAGGTCATTATTGATAGTTTAAAAGAGGATTTGTAGATATACAACTTTTATGAAGACAATAAAGCAGGATTTTGTCATTTAGGGGGTCAAAATTGAACCAAACAAAAGGTCAGACGAAAGGCTTTAGTCTAAGACCTATTTTGGAACAAATGGGCATAACTTTCTCTAGAGATATCAGATTAAGGTCATTATTGGATGGTTTCAAAGAGGATTATAGATCTACAACCTTTATTAAGATATTGAAGTGAGATTTTGTCATCTGGAGGGCCAAAACTGAACCAAGTGAAAGGCTGGATGATACTAGATGAAAAGTCACACAAAAAGCTTTAGTCTCAGACCTATTTTGGAACAATGGGCATATCTTTCTCTATATTTATTGGATCGAGATCATTATTAGACAGGATGAAATAGGACTTATGGATTTACAACTTTCATGAATGCACTAAAGCAAGATTTTCTCATCTATATGGTCAAAAGTGAACCAGACTAAATGTTAGCCGATACTAGACAAAAGGTCAAACAAAAGGCTTCAGTATAAGACCTATTTTGGAACAAATGGGCATAACTTTCTCTGGATATACCAGATCAAGATCATTATTAAGGTTTGAAAGAGGAATTATAGATCTACAACTTTTATGAAGGCATCGAAGCGAGATTTTGTAATCCAGAGGGTCAAAATTGAACTAGACAAAGGGCTTCAATTTAAGCCCTATTTTGGAATAAATAGGCATAACTTTCTCTATAGATATTAGATCAAGATAATTTTTAGACGGTTTGATAGCAGACTTATAGATCTACAACTTCTATCAAGGCACTGAAGCTAGATTTTGTCATCTATTATTCAAAAAATTGAACCAGATGAAATTCCAGATGATATCAGATGAAAGGTTAAATAGAAGGCTTCAATCTAAGACTTATTTTGGAACAAATGGGCATAACTTTCTCTATAGATATCTAAACAAGGTCGTTCTTTATGGTTTCAAAGAGGACTTATAGATATACAACTTTCATGAAGACATTGAAGTAAGATTTTGTCATCTAAAGGGCCAAACTTGAGCCAGACCAAAGGTCAGACGAAAGGCTTCAGTCTAATACCTATTTTGGAACAAATGGACATAACTTTCTCTAGAGATATCAGATCATGATCATTCTCATGGTTTGAAAGAGGACTTATAGATCTACAACTTTACTGAAGATAGATAAGTGAGATTTTGTCATCTAGAAGGCCAAAATTAAACTAGAAGAAAGGTCAAACGATAATCGAAGAAAGTTCAGACAAAAGGCTTCAGTCTAAGACCAATTTTAGAACAAATGGGTTATAACTTCCTCTAACGATATCGGATCAATATCGTTCTTACAATTTTGGAAGAGGAATTATAGATCTACAACTTTTATGAAGATATCGAAGCCATATTTTGTAATCTAGGTTGTCAAAATTGAACCAGACTAAACGCTAGACGATACTGAACGAAAAGGTTAGACAAAAGGCTTCAGTCTAAGACCTATCTTAGAAAAATTGGGCATAACTTTCTCCAGAGATATTGGATGAAGATCATTCTTACGATTTGAAAGAGGACTTATAGATCTACAACTTTAATGAACACACCAACGCAAGGTTTTGTCAGATGACCAAAATTGAACCAAATGAAAGGCAAGATGATACTAGATGAAATGCTTCAGTCTATGACCTACTTTGGAACCAATGGAAATAACTTTCTCTACAATTATTAGATCAAGATCATTTTTAGATAGTTTGGAAAAGGATTTACAGATCTACAACTTTTATAATGGCACGAAAGCTAAATTTTATCATCTATAGGGTCAAAATTTTAACTAAATGAAAGGTAAGATGATAACAGAAGAAAGCTCAGACAAAAGGCTTCAGTCTAAGACCTATTTTGGAACAAATGGGCATAACTTTCTCTATAGATATTGGATCAAGGCTATTATGGATGGTTTAAAAGAGGACATAAAGATATACAAAATTCATGTAGACACTAAAGCGAGATTTTGTCATCTAGAGAGTCAAAATTGAACTAGACAAAAGGCCAGACGATACCAGATGAAATGTCAAACAAAAGGCTTCAGTTTAAGACCAATTTTTGAACAAATGGGCATAACTTTCTCTAAAGATATCGGATCAAGTTCATTCCTATGATGCAAAAGAGAACATATAGATCTGCAAATTTAATGAAGAAACCAAAGCTAGATTTTGTCATCTCTAGGGACAAAATTGAACCATATAAAAGGTTAGGTCATAATAGAAGAAAGCTCAAATAAAAGTCTTTAGTCTAAGACCCATTTTGGAACAAATGGGCTTCTCTATCTCTATAGATGTCAGATCAAGGCCATTCTTCACTTTTCAAAAGAGGACTTATAGATCTACAATTTTCATGAAGACATTGAAGCGAGATTTTATCATGTAGAGGGTCAAAATTGAGCCAGACAAAAGGCTAGACGATACTAGATGAAAGGTCAGATGAAGGCTTCAGTCTAAGACTTGTTTTGGAACAAATGGGCATAACTTTCTCTATAGATATTGGATCAATGTCATTATTGACTGTTTAAAATAGGACTTATAGATATACAACTTTCATGTAGACACCGAAGCGAGATTTTGTCATCTAAAGGGTCAAAGATGAACTAGATGAAAGGACAAATGATGCCCAACGACAGGCTTCAGTATAATACATATTTTGAAACAAATGGGCATAATTTTCTTTAGTGATATTAGATCAAGATCATTTTTGTACGGTTTGAAAGAGGACTTATAAATCTAAAACTTTCATGAGGCACCAAAGCTAGATTTTGTTATCTAGAAAGTTAAAATTGAACTAGACGAAATGCCAAATGATACCAGACAAAAGGTCAGACATAAGGCTTCAGTCTAAGACCTATTTTCGAACAAATGGACATAACTTTCTCTATAGATATCAAATCAAGGTCATTCTTGATGAATGAAAATATGGCTATACGTCTACAACTTTGATAAAGACACCGAAGTGAGATTTTGTCATCTAGAGGCCAAAATTGAACCAGACGAAAGGCTAGACGATATTAGCTAAAAAGTCAGACAAAAGGCTTTAACCTAAGACCTATTTCGGAATAAATAGGGATAACTTTCTCTAGATATATCAGATCAAAGTCATTATTACATTTTAAAAAGGGACATATAAATCTAAAAGTTTCATGAAGACACCAAAGCTAGATTTTGTCATCTAGAGGGTCAAAATTGAATTAGACAAAAGGCCAGACGATAACAGAAAAAACGTCAGATAAATGGCTTCAGTTTAAGACATACTTTGGAACAAATTGGCATAACTTTCTCTATAGATATCGGATCAAGGCCATTCTTGATGTTTTAAAAGAGGACTTGTAGATTTACAACTATCTTGAAGACACTAAAGTGAGATTTGTCATCTAGAGGGTCAAAATTGAACCATACTAAAGACTAGACGATATTAGACAAAAGGTCAGACGAAGGGCTTCAGTCTGAGACCTATTTTCGAACAAATAGGCATAACTTTCCCTAGAGATATCAGATCAAGATCATTCTTATAGTTTAAAATAGGACTTATAGGTTTACAACTTTAATGAAGACACCATAGCTAGATTTTGTCATCTGTATGGTCAAAATTGGACTAAATAAAATTTCAGATGCTAACAAAAGAAAAGTCAGACAAAAGGCTTCAGTCTTAAACCTATTTTGGAAGAAATGGGCATAAATTTCTCTATAGCTATCAGATCAAGGTCATTCTTGATGGTTTAAAAGAGGATTTATAGATCTACAACTTTCATGAAGACACTGAAGCTAGATTTTGTCTTCTAGATGGTCAAAAATTAAACCAGACAAAAGGCCAAACGATACGAGATGAAAGATCAGATGAAAGGCTTCAGTCTAAGACCTATTTGGAACAAATGAGTGTACATTTAGCTAGTGATATCAGATCAAGATAATTTCTAAGTGAATTAAAAGAGGACTTATAGATCTACAACTTTCATGAAGACACCAAAGTAAGATTTTGCCATCTATAGGGTTAAAATGGAACCAGACAAAAGGCTTGACGATAACAGAAGAAGGGTCAGACAAAAGGCTTCAATCTAAGACCTATTTTGGAACAAATGTGCAAAACTTTCTCTATAGATATTGGATCAAGGCAACTCTTGTTGGATTAAAAGAGGACTTATAGATCTACAACTTTTATGAAGACATTGAAGCAAGATTTTGTCATCTAGGGGTCAATATTGAACCAAACGAAAGGCAAGACGATACTAGATGAAAGGCTTCAGTCTAAACCCTATTTTGGAATAGATGGGCATAACTTTCTCTAGAGATATCGGATCAAGATCATTCTTAGAAGGTTTAAAAGAGGACTTATAGATCTATAATTATTTTGAAGGTACCAAACCTAGATTTTGTCATCTAAAGGGTCAAAATTTAACTCGACAAAAGGTAGATGGTACGTGACGAAAGATCAGACGAAAGGCTTCAATCTAAAAGCTACTTTGAAACAAATGGACATAACTTTCTCTAAAGATATCGGATCGAGATCATTTTTGGATGGATTGGAAGAGGCTTATAGATCTACAACTTTCATTAATGAAGTGAATCACACGTTAATACAAGACTTATTATACAATATACAAATGCACAAGAAGGGGGGATTAAATTGTGTATTTTTTTTAAAAGCCCCTTCGAAAATGTTTTGTAAAAAGAACTACTGAAAATCAAAGTTATAAAGTGTTTTTCGAAAACTTGTATAAAAACTAGTAAGATCGAAAATTGAAAGATAAGAGAGATTAAGAGTTGACAGATGTTGACACAGCAATTTTTATACTAGTTCACCCCAAACTGTGGGCTGCGTCCAGTTCTCATATATCTTTATGAGATTTCACTATCTCTCAAAACGTTACAAGTATTCTTTGTCTCCGAGCCTCTTCAGGTCTCTTACAATCAGTATTCTTTCACACTTAGCCTCTGCAGGCTATCTGTACTACTTTCAACTGAAAGATTTTTCAAGCTTTGTTACAGAAAAATAGCTCTATATTTTTTGCACAATAGTTTCTCTCAAGTATTGCTAAGCTCTTTTATTTCACTAACTTTTGTAACTTTTGCAATCTTCATAATTTTTCGTAACTTTTCGTAACCTTTTTTTTAATCTTCAACTCCGACTCATATTTATAGTCTTTGTCTTCAACGGCTTCTTGATTCTTGATTCTTGCTTCTTTCAAGAAACAGTTATTCAGTTGAGTTCTGTAACTAACTCAAACTGGTTCTTGATTTGGCGTGGTTTGCTTCTGTTTGCTTTTCTTCATCTGCTTTCTTTTGTCTGCTTTTCTTTCATCTATTTTTTTTCATTTGCTTTTCTTCTGTCTGTTTTTTTTCTTCATCTGCTTTTCGTTTTAGCTTTCGTCTGTTTTTCATTTTAGCTTCCGTCTACTTTTCAATTTAGCTTTCGTCTGCTTTTCTTCCATCTATTTTTCTTCATCTGCTTTTCTTCCATCTGCTTTTCTTCCGTCAAAAGATGAGGTTGGTCGGTCATCAAAGATTCAAAATCAACAATTGTAGTGTTATATGCATCTGAAGATGGAACATATGCTTCAATGATCTCTAGGGTAGGAGGTTGAACAGATAGG
>JANVCQ010020482.1:0-12485 GCA_025531925.1 Erythroxylum plowmanianum
CCATTATGTGACAGTTTTGGATATAAATCCGTTTTTGGGCGATTTTGTGATCTATAGAGATCCGATTGAGGCGATTTTTGTTTATATTTAACCTAGAGATATGGAATTTCTTTTTAGCTTAAGAATCAAATTTATTTGTGGGTCCTAAGTAGATCAATTTTTATTGGAGGAAAATTAGGGTAAAATTATCAAGATTTGTTTGGATGATGTTAAATTAAGTCCGATTTGAGGAAATTTCAGTGGTGAGGAATCCCTCCCTCGTGGGAAGCGCGCCCAGATGTCACGTAGGACGTCGGGCCCGCGACTCACCGAGGAGGGGTTCCAACAGCTCTAATTATGGAAAGAATTGGCACTACAAAAACCAATGCAAGATTGTTTCAAAGAAGCAGGAGTCGAACAACCAGGAGGCAAATATAGCTTTCATCTTGTAACATCCCGTTACCAATGTTAAGGCAAAAACAATAAATGAGAGAAATTGATAAGAAAGTAGGAAACACATTTCATGCTCATGCATAATATGTCATACACATACACATGAATAGTAAAATTATTGCATATGAAAATAATTATACATGCATTCATGAATAATTCCGAGCATATTTGGACTGAATTGTGATTTTCGAAATTTTGTGAATTTGAAATTTATTTATATTGAAAATTTTATTGATTAGTGGAGTTGTAATATTTTTGAATTTTGGTTATTTTAGGATTTATTTTCAGAAATTATAGAGAATTATGGAAATTTATGGAAAATAAGAATAGGAATTAATGATGATTGGAGATAGTTATATTGTGAAGATGAGATTAATGGAGTTAGTTTCAAAAACAACTTAGTTAGAGTTAAGCCTTAGGGAAGTGAAAAGTGTTACTTAATAAGTGGCTTAAGAAACTTTGTTAAAAGTAAGTAGTATTGTGAGAGTGAAGTTATCTGAAAGCTAGAAAGTTAAGTGTTGTATCGGAATGTAAAGACATTATGAATGTTAGTAATTTGTTCTATATCTGAAATGGACCCAAATGGCTATTGAATACTAATATTTGTAATAATTGTATCTGTGAATGGAAAATATTTTTAAATAAAGTAGGCCAGTTTTGGTTATCGATTTCCACACTTTATGTTGGTGGTAAAAAAACAAAATTGTACCGAGTTTTATATGATTGAGTGCTCTAGCATGCCACCCTCGAAAGGCACTAACTTGAATATCCCTCAGGATGTCGAGTACGTTTTTTGCAACAATAGGGTGTTACGTTTATGTGGTATCAGAGCCTAGAAGTTCTATTTTATATGGGCATTTTTGAAATATGTGTTAAGACACATGCATTTTGTTATGTCATAGCAAATATAAGTCACATGCATGAGCATTCCTTAAAAGTTTGACCTATGTGAAGCACAGAGAAAAATGATGATTTGACAGAATGTGAGAAAATAAAGGTTCATGAATATTTTGGAAATGAGAAATAGTATCCGGTTTTGTATGATAGATAAAGGTTCACCTCAATTGTGTATGTACCCTTGAATGTGATATAGATGTATAGGTATATTGTCGTGAATTGACTGAGGAAAATAGGGATATGAGTAGAAATTAGGAGATTAAAGTGTACAGGCAGAATGTAATGAAATCATAAAATTGTTATGATCATAAAAGGATGAATTTGGAACCGAAATGGTCATGTGAGTATTATGATAAGAGTTTATAATTTAGTATAAGAAGATAATAGGGTAAAATTGAGATCAGAATTTCAGGATGAATATACATCTATAACTCTGAAAGGACTACGAATATATATATATATATATATATGTAAGATGAATAAATAACAACATGAAAATGAGAGGGAAATGAGTAAAGAGTAAAAAGGGGAATGAAATAGTCATAAATGACTTAATAAGAAATGAATGACGTGTAGTAAGGAGAAAGTTAGAAATGTATATAAGAGAGGATTTTATGTATGAATGAGATAAAGAAAAAGATGACGCATCACATGAAAAGAATTGATGCACTCACATGAAAAGAATTGATGCACTCGATATGGTAGTTGACTCATTACGAAATGAAGTAGTTTCAGAAGAGGTAAATTCTGAAAAATTGAAGTAAAATTGGTGTTAGTATGTTTGATAATGAGAGGAGGAAAGTGCAGGGTGCGATAGTGGCTCATAAAAGGCAAATGAATTTGGTGGGACAACATTGAAGTTATGAAATGTAGTTAGATAGACTTAAGAGTTAAGTGTATTAACACCGATGAGAAGTGAAAAAGATGAATTGTCTCTGTGGGTATCACCTTGCCAAGATGTGCTCACATTGAATACAAAATGTGCTCAGATTAAGAAGAAGGATAGATTAAGCCCGATATGAATTAGTCTGTATGAAATTATTATGATTTAGTGTTACTAAAAAAAAAGGATGTCTCAGATCCATAATGTGTGATATGTGAATATGCTAAGAAATATTAATATGATCTGACATAGATGTATTGTCGGCACATGAAGTGAAAATAGTGAGTAATCTGAGAACTAGTTAAGAAAGAAAATGATTAAATAAGTGATTGACATACCGAGTGATTCCATTGACTACAGTCAAGTGGAAGAAAGTCTTTGGGTGATGACAGTTAATTGGGAGACAAAGGAGCATATGAAGAGATAATATCCTCACCTGTTCGAGCAAACAGGTAAGAATTTCGATGACATAAATTTCTTCTTCTTTTTTTAATACAAAGAGGCTAAAAACTAAATTAACTCAAAGCTCTAACAAATAACATTCCTTGCGCATCGAGAAAGATCAGCTCTTGGATGCCTAAAGGGGGCTCCTGGATGACATGCAGGCCAGGGCGTAATACGCTTGCAAACATCGCCAATCGGTCGGCACATTGGTTGCCTTTGCGGACAACATGCTGTAGACGAATCTCCCACTGCCTCTGGAAAAGCTCCCGGATACCTGTCACCAAAAAAGTAACCTCAGTTAACACAAGATAAGGGCCGGATAGTAATGTAATGACCTCGGTGGAGTCCACCTCGGCAACCACCCTGCGATACCCCAGGTCCTAAGCCAATGTAGGGCCAAAGAACACACCCCAGAGCTCGGCCAGTAAAGGCGAGCCTCTCCCTAGACTTTGCTAGAAGCCCCCACACCAGTTGCTGTGACAATCACGAATTAACCCGCCGGCAGAAGCTGTAGAGGTGCTTAGTTTGACAGCCCCGTCCGTATTGACTTTCATCCACCCCACCGGAGGTTTGGTCCAGCCCACATGGGTGCCCACCATAACGCCGTGAGCAGGGAAAACACTCTGTTCCATCATCCTGGCTCGCTCGATCCAGTCACCATAGTCGAGAGTGACCTGGGATCCCTCCTCCAGCCAAACAAATCTACCTCAAATAAGCAGCTATTATGCCACTTCTAAAGAAACCAGTAGGCTACGCCAAAAATAGTGGCCCACGTAGCTGGAGGAATCGGAACAACCTTCGTGATGTTATACTGTAACCAAAGGGTCTCATCGTGCTGGAAGAAGGCAGTATCTACCACCGGGCTAGGAAATTGTCGCCAAAACGCCGCCACCCAGGGACAGTCCCGTACAACATGGATCGTGGTCTCCTCCAGCCCACAGAAAGAGCAACAATTATCCAGGGCAATATGGCACGCCACCCGTTGTTGATTCGTCAGGAGCTTCCGGTAGGCTACAAGCCAAAGAAATGAACGAATTCGTTGTGGGCCAGGCCATTTTTAAATAACCTCCCATAGCTTGTGACGGTGCTCTCGGGAACGTCCCTCAATTAAGTCATACGCAGTCGCCACCGTAAACCTCCCATATGGGGTAGGTGCCCACTTCAACTGGTCCTCCTCGTCCCCTACAGTGACGGGGCCAGAATGGGCAAGGGCCGCACAAACTATAACCGGAAGATACTGCTGAAAGACATTCCATCGTCAAACACCCCGATCGGTCATGAGGGATGCGACTGTAGCGAAACGAAGACTGTCAGGGACCGGAGCAATGGCGACTTGGACTAGAGGCCCCCAGTCATCCAACCAGGGGTCCAACTAGAATAAGATGCTACGCACATTGCCCCTAGACCAAGACAGGCCCCGCCGAACAACATGTCAGGAAGTCGATATGCCCCTCCAAATAATGGATGCCCTTAGCCTAGAAATCCTGAGAGGGATCGTCGTAGTGTTGAGGCGATACTTGGCCCGAAGGAGCCGAACCCATAGGGCGTCAGGTTTAGTGAGAAGGCCCCAACCTAATTTAGCAAGGAGCGCATCGTTGGTAGCCCGAATACGTTTAAGCCCCAGATCTCCTTCTGCTTTAGGTTTACACACCGACTCCCACTTGACGAGATTCATCTTCCGGCACTCCGTGGTAGACCCCCAAATAAAGTCACACAGAAGTTTCTTCAGGTCATCACACAACTGGTGCGGAAGCCGTACCGTTTGTATCGTAAAGATAGGCAAGGCCGAGATGATCGACTGGGCTAAGGTAACCCGTCCGGCCAGGGACAGCAGCTTGGCTCACCAGCAAGCCAACTTTGATCGGACATGATCAAGAAGATGTTGACACGTACGGCGATTAGACCGCTCATGGATCAGAGGAACCCTAAGATAACGTCCCAGGTTAGTCGTACTGGTAACTTGAAACTCCTGGCTAAGACGCTGCACTGTATCCCATTGGACATTCCTCGAGAAGAAGACCCGAGTTTTGGTACGGCTCACTTGCTGACCGGAGGCGAGGTAGAAAGTCTCCAAGGTACGAGCAATGACACACGTCTGCTCATTTGTCGCTTTGGCAAAAAACACGAGGACATAAGCAAAAAATAGGTGGGAGATAAATGGTCCCGTACATCTCAACTTGATCGGTTTCCACACCCCACTTCCCACCTCGTGAGAAATGAGGTGCCCGAGATGCTCCATACAAAGAACAAAAAGGTAGGGAGAGAGAGGGTCTCCTTGTCGGATGCCCCGAGAGAGGCTGAAAGGCTCAGAGATCGACCCTTGCCAGGCTACCTACATAGAAGTAGTCGTGACACACTGCATGATGACCCAGACTAAATGATCAGGAAGACCAATCTCTAACAGGGTCTCCTGGATGAACGACCACCGAAGCCGGTCATAAACTTTCTCCAGGTCCACTTTTAAAGCCAGATAACTGGTAGGCCCAGTCCTCTTGTGCATCGAATGTATAATCTCCTGGGTGATAATAATATTATCAGTGATATGTCAGCTCGGGATGAAGCTACACTGGTTGGCCGCAGTCAGGTGGTCCATATGCGCTTTCAAGCGATGCACCACCACTTTCAATATGATCTTGTAGAGGACATTGCATAAGCTGATCGGGCAAAACTGAGAGACTTGGATCGGGGAAGGAATCTTGGGTATGAGCACCAACAAGGTGAGATTTAACTCCTGATCCCATCGTTTCTTACGGAAGACCTGCTGGACCATAAACGGCCCAACAGTCCCCCAGTGGTGTTGGAAGAAGAGAGCATTAAAGCCATCTACCCCCGGGGCTTTATTGGGATTCATAGCATAGACAACACCCCGGATCTATTCTGCCCTGATAGGGTGAGAAAGCTCCTAAAACTGCTCCCCCGTAAGGGCCGAGAAGGCGCCCAAATTCGAGAAAGGTGCCATAGGCTCCTCGTCCACGGTATACAGTTGGACAAAATAATTTTGGAAAAGGCGGTGTAACTGGTCAAGATCCGAAACAACAGTCCCTGAGGAGTCCCAAAGACGCTCAATGCGTAGCTTCTTTCTCTTGGCTAAGGTGACGGTATGGTAATATTTAGTGTTGCGGTCCCCCTTCGAAAGCCAATCACACCTAGCTTTTTGGTGTCAAAACAGTTCCTCCTCGCTTTGGACCTGTAACAGATCTCGGCTTAAGGAGTCCTCTAGTGCCAGCAGCGAATCCCTCAGATTGGCCATCATAGCTCATTGGATCCCTTCCAATCGGGCAATCAACTTCTTCTTGCGGTAGAAGATATTACCAATCTCTTGTTGGTTCCACCGCGTAAGATGCTGAGAGAATTGGGCTAAAGATCGGCTCAAGGCCCCCTCCCTGTGGGTCCAATGCTGCGCGATCACGAATTGGAAGCCTGGATGAGTGAGCCATGCATTCTGGAACCGAAACGGTGGAGCTCCAGAGTTTCTCATCTGGGGTTTGCAAGGCTGAAGGAGTAAAGGCCGATGGTCAGACCTAAGGAAGGGAAGGTGTCTGTTCACCGTGTGGGGAAGGTGCTGCATCCACTCCATCAAACCAAACACTCGATCGAGATGAGCTTGAGTTGTGCCGCGACGCCAAGTGAATTTAGATCCGATGAATCCCAAATCATGTAAACTGCAACGCTAAACCCAGTCCTGAAATCGTTTATTCACTACCGGGGAAGAGGTAGCTCTACCCTTCCTATCGGCTTCAGCTAGTTTAGCATTAAAATTGCCACCGATGAGCTAGGGTCTAGTAGTACGGCCTCCAAGCCAGGTAAGGAGAGGCCAAAGCAGGGCTTAGGAGGACTCTTGCGGATTGGCATACACCACCATCATGTCGAACGAGTACGACACCGATAGTTAACAGTCGTGTGAAGAAATTGCCGATGCGCAACTCCAATCGAGATCTTAAACTCCTCCTTCCACAATAGCCAGATACCACCCGAAAATCCTTCCGCTTCGACGCGAAAAGAATAGTCATAATCGAAGGAATGGATAATATCAGAGGCCCGAGGGCCACTAATACGAGGTTCCATCAGGGCCAGAATACTCGATGTGTAATTACTAATGTAATTACGCAGGAGGGTCTGAAATTCTGAGCCTCCTGCTCCTTGGCAATTCCACAATAATATCGACATAAAACGGAAAAGAAGAAGGGAACCTACCTCAAAGACGCTTCACTGCTCTCCTCTCGTAGAACGCAGCTCTCCGGTGCTAGCGGCTCGGGATCAAGACTCAAAGCCGAACATGGCTCGGGACTATTATCAGGACCGGTGGAAGTCATCGAAACGTCAGGGGGTTCCGTAGGTTGAATCTCAGGGAGTCCTGCCCCCGGCTTGGGTTCCTCGACCACCTCCATAAGATGGGCCCACTCCCCAGCTCCCCGATTCAGGTCCGCTAATAACTGGCTATCGTAGACCATCTCGGAATGTGTCGGGATAACAATGGCTATATTTCTGGCCGTGTCCGTGGGTTGTAATGGAATAGGGAGGTAGTTGGTGGCGTCTTGGGTCAGGGTAGCGCTAGCCTGCCCCTGGGTCTTCCGGAGCAAGGGAGAGAGAAAATCATAGATTTCCCCTTAGAGGCCTTCGTGGGCTTTCGGGCTTGTTCAGTCTGCCTAGCCATGGGCCTTGTGGGCTGAATAGCCCCTGGTCCTTTTGAAGCAGCCACCAGGACTTTGTGGCCCAGCCCTTCCAAACTCACCTGGGTAGAAACCCCCAAAGACCCAACAGGCTCCAGGCCTGTAGCCACCTTGTCAAACACCGCGTAGCGTGAGCCTCCAAGCGCTGTCTCTCCACGTGACACATGGTCTGCAGGCTGCATTTGTCCCTTCAAACTGGTACGGGGACGTCTTCTTTGCACATTGGTCCAAGGACCATAACCGTTGCTAGTCATTTCGTCTATACGTTCCTCCCCTAGTGCCATCTACTCGCCTGGAATAGCCTCCTTGGTAACCATAGTAGGCATCGTAGGAGCAACCGCCGTGGACGCGGCAGACTTACAGCAGCAAGCAGTGGGAGAATGGCCCACGATCTCGCATGTGTAGCACACTTGGGGGAGACCTTCGTAGGTTACTAACAAGGTCTCCCCATCTAGAACCACGCGAGATCGCAGCGGGACGTTGAGATCGACCTCTACGGCAATTCACTCGTACTTTCCTCGCTGGGCATGCATGGAGGCTTCGTCGAGTCGCACAGTGTCACCGATAAGGTTGCCGATCGCTCTTAAGATCTCCGGGTGGTACCTTGCGATGGGAAGATTAGGAATCCGAATCCACACGACGGCATGTGTGATCTGAGCTTAGGAGGGATGAAACGATGGCACCCAACGCTGTACCGCTATAACCTGTCCAAAGACCGTCCAAGGGCCATTGGTAAGGACGTGAAAGAAATCCTCATCCTCCTGAAACTTGATCAAGAAAAAGTCATAGTCCATGTCCACCAGTTTCATAGGTCCGCGAAGCTTCCAAAGGCTACAGAGGCGGGCGAAGAGCACGTTGAAGCTAACCCTGCGGCCTAGGACCTTCACCACCACCGCTCGTTACCATTGCTTGTCCAGTCTTGAGCGTAACTATGAGGAGAGTGTAATGCTGCCTCCTTGATCCCCAACGACAGGCGTGATGTCTCCTTCCTCAATATCCACAGGGTGATCCTCCGGCCAGACTGCAGGCTCTACGGCAACGTCTTCCAGTGGACCACCTGTGACGACCTGACTATATGACGTCAGAGGCAGGGGAGGCTTATCATCCCGTTTTTGCGTCCTCCCCTTCTTGGCTGGGTGTCCCCCGGAGTCAAAGGGAGCCATAGGTCGGAGAAGATTCAGCCAGAAAGGCAAGAAAACACACCAAACACAAAACGAAATAAGCAAAAAAATAGCGGCAAACTTTTCTCTCACTAAGCAGAGTTTCTCTCACTAAACTCTGTTCAAGGAGGGGAAAGTTGTAACATCCTGTTACCTATGAGGAGGTTAGAATAGTAAATAAGAATGCTCAATGAGAACTTAGAATTTGCATTTTCATGCTCATGAATAAAATAACATATACATACACATGAATAGTGAAATTATTGCACATGGAAATAATTGTACATGCATTCATGAATAATTCCGAGCATATTTGGACTGAGTTGTGATTTTGAGAATTTTGTGAATTTGGAATTTATTTATATTGAAAATTTTATTGATTAGTGGAGTTGTAATATTTTTTAATTTTGGTGATTTTAGGATTTATTTTCAGAAATTATAGAGAATTATGGAAATTTATGGAAAATAGGAATAGGAATTAATGATGATTGGAGATAGTTATATTGTGAAGATGAGATTAATGGAGTTAGTTTCAAAAGCAACTTAGTTAGAGTTAAGCCTCAGGGAAGTGACAAGTGCCACTTAATAAGTGGCTTAAGAAACTTTGTTAAAAGTAAGTAGTGTTCTGAGAGTGAAGTTATCTGAGAGCTAGAAAGTTAAGTGTTGTATCGGAATGTAAAGACATTATGAATGTTAGTAATTTGTTCTATATTTGAAATGGGCCCAAATGGCTGTTGAATACTAATATTTGTAATAATTGTATATGTGAATGGAAAATATTTTTAAATAAAGTGGGCTAGTTTTGGTTATCGATTTTCGCACTTCATGTTGGTGGTAAAAAAACAAAATTGTACTGAGTTTTGTATGATTAAGTACTCTAGCATGCCACCCTCGCAGAGTACAGACTCAAATAACCCTCAAGATGTCGGGTATATGTCTTGCGAGAGTGGGTGCTACACACCTCAAATGGAGATGATGCCTTGATATGTGCTTTAGAAAACAAGCAAGAGGTATGGATACTGGACTCCGGAGCATCATTCCATGCAACTTCGGAGAAAGGTCTTCTCAAGAAGTATGTGTCTGGAAATCTCGACAATGTATATCTTGGTAATGATCAATCCTGCTAGATTGTCGGTAAAGGTGTAGTGAAGCTCAAGTTGAATAGAGCAATCTGGGAGTTGAAGGATGTCAGACTTATCTTTAATCTGAGAAAGAACTTAATCTCAATGAGACAATTGGCAAATGAAAGCTACACCACAACCTTCTGTAGTGATGAATGGAAGGTGTCAAAAGGAGCAATGATGGTAGCACAAGGAAAGAAGAATGGTACTCTCTACTTAACAGCTGGAGCATGTTGGTCAATTGCAGTTGCACGAGAGAGTGAAGATTGCAACTTGTGGCACCTGAGACTTCGCCATATAAGTGAAAAAGAAATGAAGTTAATACATTCCTATAAAAAACTATTAGGTTTACATCAGTAGAACTTGATGCATGTGAAGACTGCATTCTTGGAAAGCAGAAGAGAGTTAACTTTCAAACAGGTGGTAGAACACCAAAGAAGGAGAAACTTGAGCTCGTGCATTCTAATATTTGGGGGCCAACAACTACCCCATCCATAGGTGGAAAGCACTACTTCGTGACATTCATTGATGATCATTTCCGTAAGGTGTGGGTTTACTTTCTGAGACACAAGTTAGAAGTATTTGATTCTTTCAAGACATGGAAGGCTATGGTTGAAAATGAAACGGGTCTCAAGATAAAAAAGCTCAGAACTGACAATGGTGAAGAATATGAGGACATGACGAGTATGGAATCGGGATGGAGAGAACCATGCCAGGAATGCCACAACATAATGGTATAGCACAGCGCATGAATCGAAACTTAACTGAAAGAGTTAGAAGTATGCGGATGCAATCAGGTTTACCAAAGCAATTCTGGGCAGAAGCAGTCAACACAACAACTTATCTCATCAACAGAGGTCCATCAGCTCCATTGGAATACAAGATACTAAAGGAGGTTTGGAGTGGAAAAGATGTGAAGCTTTCACACCTCAAGGTATTTGGTTGTACAGCATATGTGCACATCAGTGATCAGGGCAGAAATAAACTTGATCCAAAAATCCAAGAAATGCACATTTATTAGTTATGGCGAGGATGAGTTCGGGTATCGCATTTGGGATGATGAAAACAAGATCATTCGGAGTAGAGATGTGGTCTTTAATAAAAAACTGATGTATAAAGACCAACATGCATCGGAGAAAGTCCCTCAGAGAGACCCTGTATTTGTTAATATCAGCAATATCCTAAATTCTCCAGTGAGACAAATGGAAGTAAATCCTCTATCAGAGGAATTTGTTCAAGAAGAAGCCCAGCCAGAATCACCACAGTCTACCTTCCTTGTTCCTGAGTTGAGAAGGTCTTCTCGACCTCATGTGCCAAACAAATGTGAGTTGGATATCGCAGATTTAGAATATTGTTGCATTATCTACTACAGAAGCTGAGTACATGGCAATAACTGAAGCTAGCAAAGAGATGATTTGGCTTCAGAATTTGCTGTCAGAGTTAGGTTTTATGCAGGAGAAGAATGTGCTATATAGTAACAGTCAGAGTGCAATTCATCTTGCTAAGAATCTAGCATTCTACTCCAGAACTGAGCATATCCGTGTTCGTTATCATTTCATCAGTTCTTTGTTAGAAGATGAAGTGTTAACACTTCAGAAGATCCTTAGAAGCAACAATCTTGCAGACATGCTAACTAAGGTGGTGAAAATTGAGAAACTGAAGTTGCGTACAACTTTAGTTGGTCTGTAAGAGTGACAAGATCTAAACGAGCTGCTGCATCAACCAGGTGTAAAGACATATTGAAATCAGTCTTCAAGTGGGAAATTGTTAGTTTTATATTGTAAAGGACTTTGTCTCACATTGAAAATAAGTGAGGGACGGGGTGGCTCAACAACTATAAATAAACCCCCTCCCTCTTTCATTGAAATTAGTTGGGTCGGTCGTGCTAGGCCCAGGCTATTACCTCATCATGAGAAAGGTACGACTTTCGAGAACCCTAATTCTCTTTATTCACTAGCCACAAAAACTCCCAAAAGAAACTGACTTGAGCGTCAGAGGGGCCTACCGAGAATCAACCCCCGACGTGCCTTTACTGTTTTGCAGGTAATTCTCAGCCAGAATCAATCAATCTTATGGATCCAAGCAGCAGCGCCCAACCCCACAAAAATCCGACTGAACCAGAATTCATCCCAAGCAAAGAAAATATTAGAGTGTAAAACTGTTAGTTCTCCTCATTTGATGAATAAGAGAAATACTAAGAGTAGTAAATTTTTTTGTGTGAGTAATTTTGGAGTGTATCAAGGTAAGAGTTTAAGAGAGAGTGTAAACACTAGAGTTTTGAGTGTTGAGTGTAAACACTTGTAAGTGTTTGTTTTTCTCCCCAATAAAAGGGTACACAGCAACTCTGAAAACGTAGAAACAATTTAGTCGAATTTCATTATCAAATATTATGTTGTGTGGTTATTTCACTGGCATTCTAGTTGTATATAAATAGTTTAATTTCCCTACAATACTCTCTTACTGCAGGTGAATACTTTGTGCTTCCAGGGCAACAGGTTTAGAGAAGGTCACAGCGGCATAGGTACTGTGTTCTTTCGAACAGAAACTCTTTAAGTTGGATCTTCTGGTGGATTCAGCATTTTATTTTTATTAAACTTTTGAAGTCATTATTTAAGGCAGAGAGTTTGGAGGGACGTTGGATATGACTTGTTCCAAGTTCGAATTGTTCATAGAAGCAATGGATGGTCGTTATCCAAACTTACTTTAGCTTTAAATACATCTTCTGATTGCTCTTTTGTTGAATGCCCCGGCCAAGGTCAGCACCGAGACAGTGAATCGGTATAAGTGGTGTATAAACTTTCCTGGATAAACACTGCAGTAAATCGATATAAGTGGTGTATCATATTTGAGATATGAAGTCAGCTCAAACTAAGCAATA
>JANVCQ010020520.1:0-12483 GCA_025531925.1 Erythroxylum plowmanianum
TTATTATTATTATTATTATTATTATTATTGCAAGGGACGTGTTAGGTTTCGTATGTAATTCAGAAGGTTATTTTTGATATTTCCAGTTCTTGTCCGTAGGACAAGAATTCTTGTACCTCAGTTTTGGAAGGAACAAAAATTTCTGTCCTTGTCCTCTGAAGATGGAACAAAAATGACTGAGGACAGCAAGCAAACAGCATGAAGGATAGAACTTTTGTGTCCCTGTCTGCTGTCCTCACCCACGAGGACAGCAACCAAATGCATGGTTATGGATTAAATCAGGAATCAATGTAGATTTACTACTTTTTTGTTTGGACTTAAAACCATTCAAGTTTTGTAAGATTATAAGTAAACATGATATTGAACACACTCCCGTGTCTACTCCCATATTAAACTACATCATTTTACACTTGAAAATTTGAGAGTACCATCGTTGAATATAAGACAAACCTGGCATCGTGTTGTTAAATACCTCAACATGTCCTTTCTATGCCTTTTTCTATGTTGGAGTATAAAAACTATAGATAAGAAGCTGAAAGTAGTAAAAAATAAAGTTCATCTTGTGTTATTACCAAGTTTAAGAACACCCCCATGTCTCATCCCATATTTGCTCATGTTTTAGAATTCTAATAAAAGCTTGAGAAGTCGAAAGCAACATAATATAACATGGTCAAAACACATTGCCATATTATCACTATATTGGAAAAAACACTCACATGTCTGCATCTATGCTCAAGCCTTTAAAGAAGTAGTGTGGACCACAGTTAAACATGGTTGCAACATGTTACCATGTATCTAATATGCTTCATATTAAATTTTAAGAGTAAGATACATGCCACTAAGCATGCCCCATGTTCAACATTAGAGATAATGTTCATCACCAACATATTACTATGTTTGCATTATGTTTCCCCTGTGTTCCTATCTTGTCTTGAGAAGAAATTTGAGATGCACAGGTCATCTTTAGAGGTGATAGGTGGCATTTGTACATACTTTTCTTAAGATAATTTGTTAGCTAATTGTGATAAATTGATTGTTGTTAACTTTTTTAGCTTATACTTTGTCTTAGTTTCATATAATTGCATGATTATGTGTGAATGTATGTGAATATGCATGAATGTGTGTAAATTAGGTCTTTAAGATTAGGTTTTGCATGAATTTTGCATGGCGTTGTTGTGTGTCTTTTCACATTACGTTGGCAATAATTGCAGGTGTTTTGGGCATGATTAAGTGATTAATTCTTTGTTAATCAATAGGTTTGAAGGTGGTTTTGAGGGATGGGAGGATAGAAGAACCAAAGAGATAGCAAGTCATGTGACCCAAAAGAAAGTTGGAATTTTCCTAGGCCAACCCATCACGAATGTTAAGCTTTCGCAAGATACAATTCTTATTAGATGTTTTTTGTTTTTGATCCAAAAGAAAGAGGAGAAATTCAGTTTTAAATTGGTGAAATAAAGGCCCAATTTTGATAAGAATAAGATATCATGGATTGAAGTCAAGACAAAAAAATAGAGTTTTCTGGAAAATTCCAGCTGGAATTTCTCCTTCCTACTTCATTTTAACCATTAAATGAGGTATAAAAACCCAATTTTAAACCGTAGAAAGTAGGAGGTCGTGCAAGACATTCAAGGGAGAGAAAAGAGCACATTTTTTAGAGAAAAGCCAAGATAATTCAAGGTGGAATCAAAGGATTTCAAGGAGACACAAAGCTGCCACCATAGAATTCTAGCTTTGCTCTTCAGCATATGAGCCTTACTTCTTCTCTTTTCTTGCTTCTTTGTTGTATTTTGTTGATTGAGAAGGATGTATATGAACATGTTGGATGAGATTTTGATAGATTTCTAAGTAATTATTAGGATTGTTATTGCCTAAATTTTATAGTACCTCATTTTATTCAATGCTATGGATGTGTTTGATGTTTATGGTATATGACTGTCCATACTTAACTTACATAGAGATATGGTGTTAAGAAATATGTTAGTAAGTGCCATCAGAGTGGATTTACACTAAGAATACTCCATATATCAAGTTACCTTGCCATTTGGAGAGAGATCCTAAATGGAAAAGTGGCTGTCCAAAAATCTGTTCATATCCTTTTAATGGTTAAGTGAAAAATGGGAAGTGAGAGATTGCATAATTCATTTACTTCATTAAACAAGGCTTATTTAGTTCAAGTAATGAGAGTGAAATAACCATTACATTAGGAAATTTTGGATTAAACATACTGAACTTGCTAAAGTGAGAGAATATATAGTTAGGTAATAACAATCCAAAGTTGTTAAATTGATACTTTGATTAACCATTTTCTAAATTTGTGTTTTTACTTTTGTGACAATCCTAAAGTGTGTTCATATGACTCTTAATTTTTATATTTTGGATCTTTCAAATCTAATTATTTGAGTTTCCTGAACAAACCAAAATTTGGATCACTTCGGTGACTAACCAATCCCTGTGGGACGATACCTATTTATACTACGATTTTCGATCTGTATACTTATAGGACAAAAGGTTTTAATTTAAATTTTGAAAAATTACCCATCAAGTCTTTGGCATCGTTATTGGGGATTATGACTAGCATCAAGTTTGGTTTGAATTGTATTGATTTGGGTTTTCTTTTCATGTTTACTTTGATATTCTTTTATGGTGTGTAATAGGTGTATGCACCCTAGGAGTGCAGGAGTTGTGGAGAAATTGTGAGAACTTGACATCACCAGAGTAGAAAAGGAATTGAGAAAGGCAAAGAGAAAAGATCAAGTTGAGCGGATAATGGCTAAACAGGGGGAACAAGGTGGTGAACAAAGAACTTTGATAGACTTTATATAACTAGGGTTTAACTTAAACCAGCAAGGAATTGCTAAACCCTTAGTGAGTGCGAACAATTTTAAAGTCAAGCCTACTTTACTTAATATTTTGCAAAGCAATGTTCAATTTTATGGTTTGCCATATGAGGATCCTGATACTCACATTGCCAATTTGTGGAAATTTATGATACTTTTAGGCAAAACAGGTTGTCGGAAGATGCGGTGAAGATGAAATTGTTTTCCTTCACACTAAAGGATCGAGCAAAGAGATGGATGAACTCCTTTACTCTAGAACAAGTCAAAACATGGGACCAATTGCTGCAAGCCTTTTCGTCCAAATATTTCCCATTGACAAAGACAATAAGGACCATCAAGGAAAACACCAACTTTCAGCAACACGAGGGAGAATGATTGTACGAGGCATGGGAGCGTTTCAAGGACTTGTAGAGGAGTTGCCCCCATCATAATCTACCCAGGGAATTATTGCTACAAACATTTTATAATGGGGTTAATTCAGCAACTAGAAGAACATTGATGTAGTTGTAGGAGGTTCATTGATGAAGAAGACCATAGATGTTGCATATGACCTTATTGAAGACATGGTTGCTAACAACTGCCTTTGGTATAATGAAAGGAGTAAACCACTGCAGTCGAAGGAACAGAAAGGGGTTATGTAAGCATATTCAACAACTGCTTTATTTGCAAAAATTGCATCATTAAGGAAACAAGTAAGTGATCTTCAACCTTCATCAAACTCTTTGAAGTATACGCATCAAAATTATGAGATTTGTGGAGCAGAAAGTCATAATTCATCTGAATGTTATTTGATGAGCACTAAAGGTACAAAACAAGCTTATTATTTAGGGTTCCAATAGAGGTCAGGTAATAACCCATATTCTAGTACTTATAATGCTGGATGGAAAAACCATCTAAATTTTTCTTGGGCTAACCCTGTAGGAACCAATTGGAGACCTCAAAGACCCCCAAGATTTCAAGAAAAGAAAGTAACTCATATGTTGCCTTAGAGTCAAAGTTTGAAGGCATTGATTTAAGGCTAGAGGAAAAAATGGAAGCCCAAGCTACAAGGATAAATTCTCAACTTCCAAAGCTGAGCTCCTAATTTTCAAAGATGATGGAAGTGATGGGTACAATTGGATTGAAGGTCAACAATATTGAGGAGGCACAGGCATGGAGTGATTAGGTGTTGAAAAGTTCTCAAGTGAAACTGATCAGTTGATTAAAAATCAAGCATCATCAATTTACAATGCAAAGGTGCAGATGGGTCAGTTGGAAACTGCAGTATCAACTAGACCCCCAAGTAACCTCCCCATCACTTCAGAACCTTATCAGGAAGAACATTTAAAGGGAATTCAGTTGGGAAGTGGAAAGGAGTTACTAGAGCCAGTTTTGAAGGAAGTTATTGATCCAGTGGAGAAAATTCAGGAAAAAGGTAAGGAGAAAGTCACTAAGGAGGAGGAACCCCCATATGTTCCACCTCCACCTTATGTTCCAAAATTACCACTTCTTGGGAGAGTGAGTTAGAATCCAATAGAGACCTAAATTCAACAAATTTTTGAAAAATTTGAAGAAGTTGTATATTCTTTGCCAGAAGTTTTGGAACATATGCCCAAGTATGCTAAGTTCTTAAAGGAATTACTTTCTCATAAGTAGACTTGGGGTTCAAATTAGATAGTAGCATTGACGACCAGTTGCAACTCTATGATCTCGAACAATATGCCATCGAATTTAAAGGATCTAGGGAGCTTTAGGATTCCTTGTATTGTTAATAATGTTGAATTTTCTAATTGTTCATGTGATTTAGGAGCTAGTATTAACCTGATGCCATTGTCTATTTTCAAGAAGCTAAACTTGGATGACATAAAGCTAACATTAATGACAATTTAGTTAGTTGATCAGTCCATAAAGAAGCCTTTTGGAGTTGTTGAAGATGTTTTGGTAAAAGTAGATAAGTTTGTGATTCATGTTGACTTTGTTATTCTTGATGTTGCTGAGGACAGAAATTGTTCAATGATTTTAGGATGCTCATTTATGAATACTGGTCAGGCATTAATTGATGTGAATAATAGTGTTCTGATGTGTTAATGATGAAAAAGTTGAGTTCAACATGAATAGGAGTTTGAAAATAAGGAGGAGTCGGATTGTTGTATGAGAATGGATGTGATGGATGAGTGTGTAGAGGAGATAAAAGGTAGAACGATAAAAACAAAGAGTGAGAGGGAATTAGAATTGAATGAAGAAGATGAGAGTGGAAGGAGAGAGAAGGATGGAGAGGAAGAAAAGAAAAGTGAGAAGGAACCTTTGGTGAGGACCAAGCCACCCATACCACCTTCTAATGATAGAGCACCCACCCTAGAGTTAAAACCTTTACCTTCACAACTAAGGTATACATTTTTGGGTGAAAATCAAATATTACTAGTGATTATTTCAAACCAGTTGAGTGATGAAAATGAGAGGAAGGTAGTAGAAGTTATAAGGAGGAGGATGAAAGCGATAGGGTGGCAAATATTAGAAATTCGAGGGATAAGTCCGATTGTTATGATGCATAGAATAAATCTCGAGGATGGATGTAAACTAGTGAGGGATAGACAAAGGTGTTTGAATTCGAATATGGAAGAAGTTGTAAAATAGGAGATTAAGTTATTGGATGCAAGAATTATATACCCAATCTCAAACAGTGAATGGGTAAATCCAATTCAGTGTGTACCAAAGAAAGGTGGAACACTAGTGGTGGAAAATGAAAATGGTGAGTTGATTTCCACATGGACGGTCATTGGTTGAAGAGTTTACATTGATTACAGGAAGCTCAACTCAGTAATAAAAAAGGATCACTTTGCACTACCTTTTGTGGACCAGATGATTGAGAGAGTTACAAGACATGCATTCTACTGTTTCCTGGATGGGTATTCCGACTACAATCAGATATTCATTTATCAAGAGGATCAAGCTAAGACAACTTTTACATGTTCATATGGTATTTTGCATACAAATAGATGTTGTTCGGACTTTACAATGCACTAGCTATATTTCAGCAATGTATGATGGCCATTTTTATCGACATGAATGAGGATTTTTTGGAGGTATTTATGGATTACTTTTCAATGTATGCTGATTCCTTTGAGCAATGACTGAAAAATTTGGATAAGGTTCTCCACCGTTGTGAAGAGGCTTATTTAGTATTAAATTATGGAAAACGTCTCTTCATGATTCAGGAGGGAATAGTCTTGGGACACAAGATATCTTGTAGAGGCATTGAAAAGGATAAAAAACTGAAGTCATCGATAAACTTCCTCCGTCAAGTAATGTTTGAGGGGTTCGAGCATTTTTAGAGCATGTCAGGTTCCATCATCGATTCATAAAGGATTTTTCTTTAATTGCTAAACCCTTACTCATTTGTTAGTTAAATATGTTCCTTTCATTTTTGATAATGATTGTTTAATTTCTTTTGACAATTTGAAGAAGGCATTAATGTTAGCACCATTATTACAACTATCAGATTGGAGCTTGCCTGATGTTCGGTGTGTTATAGGGTAGCATAAGCATAAGAAGTTGCATGATATTCACTACGCCAGCAGGACTTTAACGGATTCTCAGATTAATTATACCATAAAGGAAACAGAACGGTTAGCTATAATTTTTGCTTGCAATAAATTTTGTTCTTACATACATGGTTCAAAAGTGATTGTGCATATAGATTATGTATCCCTGAAGTACCTTTTTGCCAAAAAGGATGCCAAGCCTCGAGTGATTAGGTGGATCCTACTCCTACAGGAATTTGATATTGTGACCAAGGATAAAAAGGGAGCAGAAAATTTCGTTATTGATCACCTGTTAAGATTAGAAGGAGGGTAATCAAGCTTATAAGAAGAAATCAATGAGTAATTCCCTAATGAGATGCCACTCTTGGCACAAGAATCAAACCATCCCTGGTATGCTGACATTATAAATTACATTACAAGTGGTATCTTTCCCCTAATTTAGCTTACCATGATTAGAAAAAGTTTAAACATGATTGTAAGTAGTACATGTGGGAAGATTCACTTCTTTACAGAAATTGTGTGGATGGACTGGTTCAGAGAAGTGTTCCTGATAACGAAATTAATGCTATTTTAACTCATTGTCATATTTTTCTTATACAGGACATTATGGAGCCAATAAGACAGTCGTAAGGGTGTTAGAGTGTGAATTTTGTTAACCAACATTGTTTAAGGACACATAACACTGGGTGAAGAACTGTGATAGGTGCCAAAGAATTGGGAACATATCAAAAAGGGATGAGATGCCAATGTCGTCGATGTTGGAGGTTGAAGTCTTTAATGTTTGGGATTTGGATTTCATAGTATCGTTTTTGTCCTCTTACAAAAACAAATATATTTTGGTAAGTGTTGATTATGAATTGAAGTGGGTTGAGGTGCTAGCGACACCAACAAATGATATTAGAGTAATGCAGATGAAAAAAATTATCAATAGATTTGATGTGTCGTGGGTGATTATCAGTGATGGAGGTACCCACTTTCGAAACAATCTAGTTGAAGCATTATTGAAAAGATATGGAGAATAGCACAGGATAGCTAAACCTTACCACCCCCAAACCAACAGTCAAGTAGAGGTTGTGAATAGAGAATTAAAGAAAATCTTACAAAAGACTATCAATAGTTTTATGAAGGATTGGGCAATCAAATTAGATGATGTAGTATGGGCTTATAGGATAGTTTTTAAGACCAGTATTGGGACAACACCTTACAAGCTGATTTATGGGAAGGTTTGTCATTTACCCATGGAACTTGAGCATAAGGCCTACTAGGCCATTAATGCCATAAATTAGGATCAGAAGATAGTTGGAGAAAAGAGGAAATTGCAACTAAATGAGTTGGAAGAATTAAGGCTAAAAGCTTATGATAATGCCAAGTTCTACAAGGAAAAGGTAAAGAGGTGGCAAGATGCACACATCAAGAAAAAGGAGTTCCATACAGGTGATATGGTTTTACTCTTCAACACTAGACTTCGGTTGTTTCCTGGAAAGTTAAAATCTAGATGGAGCGGACCTTTCACAATAACTAATGCATTCCCATTTGGAGTTGTGGAGTTGTAAAACAAGCATGGAGAAACTTTCAGGGTGAATGGCCACTATTGCAAGCCCTACTATAGAGGACAAGTGCCCACCGAGTGAGAAAGAATATTTCTTGGACCTCACCCATGACCAAAGAGTGATCAAATCTTGCTAGTGACTTTAAAAACTAGCATAGGTTGTTTCTGTTTATGTTTGTTAGATGTTTGTGTTTATATTTAATTTATGTTAGTTTTTGTTTTCTTTGATATAGGAAAAGAAGAAGTAAACTGTGAGCTGTGAGGAATATGCGAGCCACCACCAATACGATTCTCAACACTAATATTAACAAGCTTTCTCATGCCTCTTTTTTATTCATTTATGATTTTTTATATATACTATGTGTGGTTGTTGTTTGTTGTGTATCACTTTCACACATTGAGGATAATGTGTTGTCAAGGGTGGGGGAGTGGTATGCACTTTTTTTTGCATGTTTTGCATGATTTTTCATGGTTTTATGTTAATATTCCTTTTTTTTTAATTTTTGTGTGAAATTGTGTGACTATGTCAATGTTTAGTAGCTGAAATTTTATGTGAATTAGCTTAATTTAAACAATGTTGTTGATAGGCATGTCAAAATAAACTCGACTCGTGATCAACGGGTTTGTCCTAGTCAAACCTGCCTACAGGCGCACTGGTTATGGCTCGTGGCATTTTAAGCGGGCTACGAGCCGTGGGCCAAGGTGGCTACGTCGGGTTATGGCCTGAGTCGAGTAGCCTGGCCCATGGCCCGTGACTTACCTGAGGGCACAAATAAAACAATGTCGTTTTGTTTATTGCAAAATGACGTCATTTTGTTCACATTTAAATTATTTGTTCCATCGATAAAACGATGCCATTTTACTTTTAGTGAAATGACGTCGTTTTCCAACTACACAATTAATAAAAATACTAGACAAAACAACATCATTTTTTTGCAAGCAAAAATGACATCATTTTGCCTCTGATTAAAAGAAAGTCATGTCACGCCCACACTACCACCCAGTCGTTTTGCTTTTGATTAAATGAAAATCACCTTACACCCACCCTACCACTTAGCTGCCTGCTGCCTCCCTCTTTCACACTGTTGCACGCTTGCCCTTGCCCATTCGTCAACCTCCTGCTTGCCTCCATCTCCCTTTGTCCCCAAGAACTCACAGTCTCACAGTCTCCTCAAGAACTCCCTTCATCCTTGAAAACTCACTCACTTCTCTGTTCTTCTTCTTTGTTTCACTTTGTTCCTTCGATCTTCTTCTTCATATAACATCAGTTGTGGCAACATTGAAGGTAAGCTCTCATTCTCTCTTTATCATTTTGGTTTTTTTTGGTTGTCTTGAGATGTGATGTGGCTAATTTGAGAACTTTGTATGTTAATATTGGGAATATGGGATAATGCTCATAATATGTTTGATGAAATGCTGCAAATATTAATTAAACCATCTTTTTAAGATTACTTGTTTTGCTTATATATAAGGGTCCAATTATCCATAAGTTTTTGTTTTTAATGTAATGCTCTTATACCTACTTTATCTATAAGGATAGCTTATTTTCAAGGAGTCCGTAGACTCTCTTAGCAAGTAGAGTCTAACTCGTAGCTACAATTGATTGTATTTCCAATCCTCCTTCAATTTATGGGAGGCATATTATTTTTCAGCTAACCTTAGCAATGTTCCTTCTGTAAGCTTCTTCAGACTAGAAAATTCCTTACAATCTTTTCAATCTCCTTATTAATCTTTTTAGGAATTGTAATGTGGGTGTATGTAGTGGTTGGAGAGGATTGAGGACACTACTCTCATTGCATATAGTATAGTTTTGTTTGCCTAATGCTTTACCATAATCTTGATTTTGTCAATTCAGTGTTGGCATTCTCTACGTGTGACCCTAGTTGCAGTGATTAGGATGCTAAGATATATGAAAGGAGGCTCTTTAAGGCATAGGTTAGCAAATTTAACAAAAAGAGAAGTAGGTGAGGTGAATCTTTAGTGACCATGATGATGATGTAACTTTATAAGATTGCTTGAACCAAAAACCTTCTGTCCTCAGAAGGAAGTTTTTACATTTGTTATTGAGAACATTTACACTTCGCATGTTGGACCCCGATCTTTAGTGGAATTTAGAAATATTAAAATGAAATTCAATGAGTGTTTTTATATATGAATAGTGTTATAGATGAAAGAAAATTAATGAGACAAGAATCGAATTGTTTTGATGGCTTAGATATTTGAGTAAATTTGTATGGGTTATGAGAGTAAAGTGAATGAATTGATTGAAATGGAAGTTAAAAATCAAGAAATAAAGAGAAAAAGTGTGAAAATATGAAGAATTGGGAAAGTTTGACTTTTTGGAGATAAAAGTTGACTTTTTGATTTAGGCACAATTTGAGAAAATGATCTTCAGGAGACTTGTAGCTTATGTTGAAAGCTTTTAGTCGCCATAAAGTTTGCAATTTTTTGATATCGAGAGTGAAAGTTATGGTCAGTCAAAGTTAAGGTTATTTTACTTTGACTTTGAAAATAGTTTAAGTATAGGATTGTGCATACTATGCTTTGAGGTAAATCCTGAACTGAAATAGTTTAAATTGAGTTAAGTGATCTTCATGAAAGTCATAGAAGATGTTTCAAGCTTTACAATGATGTATATTATGCAATTAGAGGATGTGAGAATTGAAAGTTATAAAATTTGAAAGTTTTGATGTGTTATAGGTTGACTTATGTATGACAGAACTTTGACTGTATAATTGACCTAGTTAGATGTTGAATTAGCCTTTAAGTTCTTCATTATAGTTGAAGATTTTGATTTGATCTTTATTTTGATATAAAGTTTAGAATTTTTGGATCAAGGAATAATAAGTTATGATTTTTTGGAAGTTTCTGTTATTGTTTTAGCATGATTATTAGAGGACAGAATCTTTAATTAGAAAATTGACATCCTTAGAGGTCAAATTGATTTTTCTGTTCTTCATGAAAGTTGTAGGTGACTTTCTGAACTTTGCATTGATATAAAGTATGAAATATTTGGACTTGGGAATCGAAAGATATAAATTTTGGAAGTTATGTGACTAATTAGGGTTTTATTAATGTGGACAGAATCTTTGATTTGAAATTTTATCAATTTAGAGTTTGAATTAGTTGTGGAGTTCTTCATAGAAGTTGTAGAGCATCCTTCAAGCTTTCTGTAGAGACCAAATTTGTCAAATTTAGAGTTCGGAATCAAGAGTTATTATTTTTGGAAAATTTGGATTTTTATATGTTAAAAAAATGAAAAAAGATTAGGCTCTGCTAGCCCTCGCGAGAGCTCGCGAGGGCAAGCGAGCCCTTTCCTCGCCCTCGCCCGTCGCACCCAGACAGGCTCGCGAGGGCGAGTGAGGGCTCGCTGGGTGCGAGCCGCTCGCCCAGCGAGCGTCCGATGAGACGCCGTTTCCTCCTTCTCGCACGACGTCATTTCGTTCTTTGTCTCATTAGTAATCGCGCATTTTTGCTCCACACGACGCCGTTTTCGAACTCCTCCATGCGACGTCATTTTGGTTCTTTTGGTATTTCCTTCTCCTAATCCGACCCTTGTGCAATCTTTTACTCATATCTTTTTCGTCCCACATCCGATTTATTTGATTTTTAAAGCGTTGGATTCCTAAGACAATTATCTACGTCCTCAAGGAAATTTTGTAATTTTATGAGATTAAATTGAGGGTGATTAATTTAATCAAAGTGAGTTGGATAATTTTCTGAACATGGTTTAGTCTTTTGCAAAATTCGAGATCTGTGGAGATCCGATTGAAGTGATTCTTGAGGAAAAATAAAACTGAGACATGGAGCTACAAGACATATGAAGAAATGAAATTTCAATTTAGCCCCTAAGACTTTAAATTTCTGACTTGAAGTTTCGGATTAGTGTTCAGTCTTGGATTAAGGACATCTGAAAGTATTTTGGGCATAACTTTTGTTCTAGTAATCTAAATGAGGTGATTCTTGATTTGGATTAAATTAGAGGAATAGGGCTACAATTGTTATGAAGACATAGAGTTTCAATTTTGCTTTTAAGAATATCAATTTTTGGATGAAAATAATGTGCTGGAAAATGTTTTAGCATAAGACATATCTGAAATGTTTTGAGCATAACTTTTGATGTAGTGCTCCAACTTGGATGATTTTGGTGGCGTTATGAAATTAAGACAAGGAGGAACGATTCTATAGAAGGAAGTTTGAGCAAATCCCTTCATTTTGATAGTGAAAAAAATCTCCTAAAGTGAGCATGAATTAAAATCAAGTTCAAGGGCAATTGTGGAAGATAATTTAAGGTCTTAAGTTTCTAGGCTTTTAAGGAAGGGCTTCATGGTCTTTTTGTAATCAATTAAAGACAAGTAAAAGGGATGTCGTGTAAGGAGGAGAGAAAGCACGAAATTTATAAGGAAAGGAAGAAAGAAACAAAAGAAAGAAAAGAGAGGGTGTTCCACCGAAAGAAGAAAGGGAAGGAGAAAAAGAGTGATAGTTAGGGTTTGAATTTATGAGGGCTTTCAAGCTCGATTTTAAGGGGATTCTAGAGGAAAAAGGTGGAGGAGCTCAAGGACTTCCTTCCAAGCCT
>JANVCQ010020545.1:0-12482 GCA_025531925.1 Erythroxylum plowmanianum
TTATTATTATTATTATTATTATTATTATTATTATTATTATTATTATTATTATTATTATTATTATTATTATTATAAGTATTATTATTATTATTATTATCGTTATCATCATCATCATCATCATCATCATCATCATCATCATCATCATCATCATCATCATCATCATCATCCTAGTAGTTTATTCATTAATTTTGTTACCATTATTATAATAACTATTAGATATTATTATTAAATTTCTTCTGATTATTATAAAAGTTTTTGCTGAGTATTTATTATAATTATTTTAATTATTATAATTATAACTATAATAATAATAATAATAATAATATTATTATTATTATTATTATTATTATTATTATTAGCTTTATTAGTAGCGTTATGATAAATAAATTCTTTAATTCTTTAATTCCTATTATTATTATGAAATTTGTTATAATTAGTAATTTTCTTATTATTATTCACTGTGTTATTCTGATTAGTTAAATTAATTTTTTAATGTTTAATTATTATTATTATTATTATTTCGCCACTTTAGTTTATATACTTGTTATGATAAATCTTATATATTATTTTATGATATTTATAATTAATATTAGTATCATTCTAATTATAAATTCTCTTATTATTATTAAATTAAGGTGGAGTATATATGCTATTATTGGAAATGAACTGTATAAAAACAAAAAATAGTTCTTGTCTGAAACCTCTTTTGTCTGAGTGGAGTTTTACTAGTGGCTCTTAGGACAGTATACTACTCCAATGTGTATCTGCTGCTGAATCTCAGTGCTTTCACATTTATTGTTAATATTTCATACTTCTTAGGTTCTCGTGGGTCAGTTAATTTGTCTATTATTGTTAATTTTGAGGGAACAATTAAATGTCAATTTAATAAATATAATTTGTGAGGAGACAATAAAACAATGATATTGAGAATTTAATTTAATAAATATTTTTGGTTATCGATAAAAATAAAATACCACAAAATTTAAAGATTAATAATTCAATTAATTGTATCTTTTATGATTATCAATATTTGATTGAACTACTTCGTCAACTTGTCAGTGTACGATGTAAGCAAAAAAGGGACCTCTGAATCTATTCTTTAAGCTTGACAAATCCTGAGAAGAAAATCTTTAAGTTTGAGAAATCTAGAGAAGAAATTTCAAGCAATTGAAAAGTGTGCATAGCCGACAAGAAAAAGTCGATAGCCCTTCTTTTCCTTCAAGAAGGATTACTCAAATCATAAATGAATTTTAATGGGAAGTGATTGAGAGCTGCCAAAATTTGACCAAGGGGATGACCCTTCGTTTCCTCGAAGAAAGATAACTCAACTAATTTTTTTAAAATAATGTTAAGTCCTTTACATAATAAAAAATGGAGACATTAAATGAGAAATGTTAATTGTATCTGATATTAAATCATTAAGATCTCATTTATAACACTGCATGCATGTCTAAATCGACGGTGTTGGATTTAATTAAATTTAACACATCACGAAATAAAAATGTTTGTAAGCAACCGTTTATTTATCTCCGTTGGAGTAAAAAAAAAGAAGGAATCATATTAACAATTGTCATCAAAATCTACGACAATAATACTAAAACAAAATTGGTGAAGATTGTGGTAAACAATCTTCCCATCTCCATTTTACATAACATCAACATAACAAAGCAGCTTCAAAAAAATTGCAAGGAAACATCAAACAGTTGCTCCCAATTATCATCGTGGACGGCATAAATTATATTCCAGGACTATGGACATTTCAACTGTGATCAATTCAGCATAAACCTAAGCAATAACAAAATTTCAAAAAATCTTGCATCCGAGCAAATTACATAAAACAAGAACATGCAAATTAAAAAAATTCTTTTTTTACTATATCTTGAATGCTTTACTATCATACAAAGTATGATAAAAATTCTACAAATCTGCGCTACCAACTAATCAAACAGCAACTAGACTTAAAACCGTAAATCTTTAATCACATAGGAAGGGTATAAGAAGTCAAAGTTATTATTTAGATACACTTAACTTCAGAAAAGATGAGAAGCAACAGGGCTGAATCTATCCATTGGAGGGGAAAAAAATCTTTGCCAGCTAAACTAACTCATAAATGATAAATCAATCGTCTCTCTCATTTAACCCAGTTGACCCATCTCTGCACATAATAAAAGCTTGATGAAAGTCGAAGGAAAAAATTAAACCGGATAAATATCAATCATTATTGTAGGAAAGGAAAAGGGAAAGCTTCCCACAGTTGTAAACCCATAAGGGCTTGTTGGAGAGAGATTCCAAATCTTAAATAAAACCATACCCATCTGCACACAGAATAAGTAAACCCGTAAGGGCTTGTTGGAGAGAAACTCCAAGTCTTGAATAAAACCGTTACGCATCTGCACACAGAATAAAAGGTCGATGAAAGTCGAAGGAAAAAATGCAAACAAAAAAAGGAAATACAAAACTATGACTGAAGAAAAAGGAAGGCTTACCACAGTTGTAACCTCAACCATTACCCATTTGTACACATAATAAGAGCTCGATGAAAGTCAAAGCAAAAAACGCAAAAAGAAAAAACAAATAGAAAACCATGACTGAAATAAAACCGCAGAACAAATCTTAAATAAAACCGTTACCCTTTTGCACACAGAATAAGTAAACCCGTAAGGGCTTGTTGGAGAGAAATTCCAAATCTTGAATAAAACTGTTACCCATCTGCACACAGAATAAAAGGTTGATGAAAGTCGAAGGAAAAAACACAAATAGAAAAAGGAAATAGACGTGAGGCAAAGAAGCGGAGAAAGTCGAGGGCGGAGAGCTAAAGAATGAGAGAGAAAACTTTCTGCAACTTTGAGTGAATCAATGAATGAAATAGTGAGAGTAATAACAATAAAGACAGAACATTGAACAGTGTCAATATAGAAACAATTACCATGACATATGGACCGGGGGGGGGGGTAAGTAACCGTTGGATTAAATGGATGAATGGGATGGATTGCGTGATCGTCCATCCCGTTCATCCTTAGTGTATATACTTAATAAAGTGGGACTGAGAGACATGGTCACCCATACGGTATGCATACTAACGTATGGGTGACCATGTCCTCTCCAAAAATCCTAATTTTTGAGTTACAAAAGGTGAAAACAAAGAGAAAACAAAGATGGTTCGTAGGAGATTTGTAGGAGGCTAGAAAACACAAATTGATAGCCTAAAATGATAGAAGGAATGAAGAATAAATAAGGAAACACGGTTAAAGTGGATTTCCACCAATATAAAGTGTCCTTCTTGAAGATTGAAAGTGATCTCATCATAGTTCTTTTAATTTTATGGTTTTCCTTTAGTCTTGATGTTATGATTATGAACTAAAATTTTATTAGTATTTGGATTAGATGAAACCTGGGATAGACCTTGTAGTGATTCTATTTTTACTTAATTCATTCTTGAGTTGAAATGAGATTTAATTAAGTGTTCTTAATTATCCTTAAATTAATATTGCTAGCATATTATTTTATGTATAATCTCTTGTAATTAAGATAAAGAAATCCTTTTGTATGAATAAATCTACTATAATTGAAAGAAGTTGCATGCAAACATAAAGATAGGTTCACAGAAATCTTCTAGAATAGGGTCAAACCTAGCAAAAGAATTCAAAAATTAATGCAATTTTAAAAGTTTTAAGTAGAAAAATTTCCATTAATCAATTAAGAGTCAGGTGTTAATAGTCTAAATCATAGACACTAATGTTACGAATATCGTACCGTACTTAGTACCAGATTGGATTTTGGTACGGTACTGTCCTAGTATCGGTTAATATTGAGTACTGTTTCGGATAATTTTTTAAATTTATGAAATAGTCTCTAATTTTTTTTAAAAAATTACAAAATAGTTCGTTATTATATTGTAAAGTTGTACTATATATTTTTAACCATGTCTCCAAAAAATCATAATAATAAATAATAATAATAATTTTAATTTAATTTATAAAATTATTAATAAATATAATAAATTTAAATATAATTTTAAAATATATAAATTTCAAATAAATTTTGATTTAACAATTAAAAATATATAAATAAACATTCATTTATAAATAATAATTTTAAATTATTTATTTTTAAAAATATTAAAATAAATTTAAATAATAATAATTTATTTTTAAGTTTAGTTATTTTATAATTATTATTAGTAATAAAAATATTTATTATTATCTTAAAAACAAAAATTAAAAATTCACGATAATGATAAAAGTTGAAGTAAATAAAATAACTAATTAAAAAACATTGAAAAATGGAGGAAGGAGAGGTAGCAGGGAGGGAGATTTCAAAATTTTTAAAAAATTTTACAAAAAAGTCCCCCCCCCCCTATTTTTTAAAATTTTCAGTATTGGCCGATATTTGTCCGTTATTTTAAATACTGGCCAGTACCAAATGGCACCATCGAAAACGGGCCGATATTGACTGATATTTAAACTCAATATAAACAACCCTTTATTTCGTATCGATTTTCGTCTGATATCAACTGGTACGAAACGGTATTCAAATCTTTGATAGATACTAACATAAGATAAGAATTTCAATGGGTCCAATAAACTATAGATTAAATTGAGTAGTAAAATCATGATTGCCTGAGAAGCCCTAGGGGGATTTGAAGTCCAGGTATTATTGTCTTCATTGATTGTTTCTATGTTGAATCTTTGTTTATCAATTATGATGACTCATTTTAGTTTAATATTTTAATTTTACACTTATTTAATTACCATCACAATAATTTGTTAGAATAATAATAGAAAGACAATACATACTAGTAATAATAGTTCTCATAAAATCAACTTGTACTTACTAATGCTAACTACAACTACACCGTGCGCTTATAGTTAAAACTATAAAATCATAATTCACATGAAATTTATAATATTAGGAAAATCGTATTTTTATTAATCTAGTCATTTTTTCTTTAGGTAGTTTTGTTTCTTTTATTTCTTTTTTGTTTCTTTGTTTATCCTTGTAGCTCTCTTTTTTAATCTTGTGTTTATGGCTTAATTTTTACGATTTGGGTTTTCATTATTATAGGCTCCACATATAATGGAAGGATGACTATAATAATATTCTCAAGGAAGTTATGGTATAAATCACTTATGATAACGTTAAAAGCTTGAAATAAGAGGCATGACAATATCAACTTAGAAGCTCAATCAATATTTATGACGTATTATGATATTTACAGGTAACCGCCCTAATCACGAATATTAAGTACTAGACTATATGTAGGAGCACTGAATTTACACACAAAACTATTCTCAAGATACCATATACAAGAATACTTAAAAAGTGGAGTGGAGCAATTGTTAAGAATTTATATAGAATGATCACACTTCATTTAGATTTCTAATACAACAATAGCAAGGGGATTATTAACATCTAAGATGTTGTGCTTATGAAAGGCATCATTTTAAACGAGGCTACCCTCTATAAAATCAAAGAACTAGGTATTTTATCTAGATACATTGAGCCAGATTTGAGGGAACATATGAATACAATAACTTTACATAGTAGAAAGGCGCTAAAGGTTGAAGGAAAGGAGGAAGTTTCTATTTAAGAAGAGAAGGAAGAAGAGATAGCAGAGAAGATAAAGGTTGAAGACATTGAGGATGCTGTAATTAAAGAAGAGAAAGAAGAAGAGAAAGAAGAGAAGATAAAGGAAGATGAAGATGAAGATGAGGAGCCCAATAAGGAAGGTATTAAGGATTAGTAGTCATCTTAAGTATGAAGGGCTCCTGCTTCCCACAAAACAAACTATCAAAGCCAGTCAAAGTTTTAGGGGTTTTATTTTCCCTATTATATTGACAATTTGTTACTAAAAGGGGTATTAGTAAAGTTACTTGATTTTATCAATTTGATACCTTATGCCCTTATTATCTTACAGCATGTGGCCTGTTTGTAAGCTGATGAATCTCTATATAAGAAAACAAGTGAAAGCAAGCCACTAATTGTGGATCTGTGTTGAAAAAGTACTTATTGAAAAGTCCAACTAAAAGACTCACGAAGAAGTGTTAGTTGGGAGGCAACCTAAAAATTAAGTGTTTTTGTTTTGATTGAGTAGTTTATAAGATTTTCATTAATAGTTTAGTTATTTTCATAGTTTTAGTTTGATGGTTTTAATTTTGTCTTTGAGATTTTATGGAGTTCTATAGGTTACGAAGCCAACATTAATCCTTTCTTTATCGTAGAAAATATTTCACAGAAATTATATGGAAGATAACAACATTAGACAAGGTTGAAAATCTTTACCATCAGGGGAGTACTAGTTATCCTCATCCCCTCCTTTATTGTTTATACTTTTCAATGTTCTTGCATATTTTGTACAATAAGGACAATGTACTACTTAAGTATTGGAGAGAGACTTAGCCATCAAACCTCTTAATTTTGTTATAATCATCTTAATATGAATAATTCGGGATTTTTTTAAAAGGATGTTGATTAGGATGATTCATTATAAGTTTAGTTGTGATTGTGATTTGATTTATTTAGGTAAACAGTTATGGGATTTTATGATTAAGTTGATTTCAATTTAGTTCATTAATTTTGAAAATGGATACTTAAGTTGAGTTATGATACTTTATGTATAATTTGTACATACATTAAGTTAAATATGAATTCTTTTTCAAAACTTTCATTACCCCACATACACTTATAAGAAGAAAAAAAGTCGTATACACGTAAATGAGCGCAAATAATTTCACTCTGCTGTTTTATACCAATTAAAAGGTCAAAGTTAAAGAGTTGTGCTAGTAGCCATTTGAGATGCTAGCTGAGTAAGTGGAGGCATTCATGAAAATGTGTTTACTATCCCGTCAAAAGGTTATATGACTTTTCAAACAAGCTTCTAAATGCTTTTATTCAAATTTAGTTTTTATTTTTAAAAAGGAGTGTGAAAATATTTAAAGATTTTAGCATTTTCCTTATATATGTCCACTTTTATGCATTAAGTGGATTGGTGTGGATTGAGTTGACATTTGAATAATCAAGGATTGAATAGAATTAATTTATAATTTAATGCAAGTAACTAAGTTTTTTGACAATTCAGTAAAGTTTGCAATTGAATGAATAATAGAGAATCTTGACGGATATATTAAATTTGTTGAATGCTAGTTATTTCTTATAAAGTAGAGAGTAATGAAATTGATTTAATTGAAGATAAGCAAATGCTTAAATATAGGGGAGTTTAATAAATGCTTAATTGACTATATTTTTAATCTCATGTTTAGTAATTTTTATTGTTTATTTGAGAAGTTTTTATTATTTTTGGTACTTAAATCATTCATTTTATTAGGAATTAATTACTTTCGTGGGATGAAAGGAGTAGAAATTGGACAAATCGAGGGCAAAAACTAAAGAATTGAAGTTGTCCCTTCTGGACACAAGCATGTGGAGGTGGACATGACCATGTCCATGACTGAATAGCTTTCTAAGAATGCGCCTTTCTTAGTGAATTGCAAAGAATTGAAGTTGTATTGAGGGACATGATCATGTGCACGACTGTGTGAGTGATAATGTCCACTCTAGAAACCAATTTTCAAGTTATAAAAGGACAAGAAATGAAGAGAAAATAAAGAGGGTTTGTAATAATTTCATGGGACTCAAAAAACAAAAATTAATGGCCTAAAATGATAAAGCAAAAAACAAGTAAAGAAATACATTTTAAATGGATTTATATCAATCTAAAGTGAACTTCATGAAAATTAAAAGGGACCTCATCATGATTCTTTTAATTTTATATTTTTCTTTTAACCTTGATGTTATGATTATAAACTAAACTTTTGTTGGTACTTGGATTTGATGAATCTTAGGATAGACTTTGTAGTGTTTTTTTTAGTAAATCAAAGATTAAAATTAATAAAAAATAGTTTATGTACAAAACGATGGGGCTGTCTTGAGGCCTTCCCCTCCTAAAACCTGAAAGGTAACTGACCTTTGGACAAGGGAACTTAATAGTCCCCTATGAATCTAAACAACCACCACATTCTGCCTACACAATTATACCAACCAAAGTGACATTTTAGGAAGACACATCTAGCCAGCTACATAGAACATTTACAATGTACCATAGCAAAGAAATACAGAGCTTCAAGCATTTACACAGCTGAATCTAAAATTCACATCAATTCCACAATAACCCCAAAAGTTCCCATCTTCCTTTCATGAGTTAAGTCTCATAGCTGCATTTACCTCTTTGTTAAAAGGTGGTTTTCTGTGGTGAATTACCGAGGGAGATGTAGGTGCTGCTTGCTTGCTCCTTTGTTCATATGCCCACTGAAGTCTCTCCCATCCTTGTTTGGTCAAAACTGTCGATTTGCTTCTACTTCTCCATTTTCAAGTTTAATCTGAGTTTCATCCAAAAGGAGTGCCTTCTGATATGTTGCTTAATGAGAATATTGATTTCCACATCTTTGATGTTCTATGGAAGTCTATTGGCCACCAACTACTTTCTGTACTGATTTGGGAATGGCTTGCCTTGGGCTGGATTCCATCGACCTATAGTTGTAAAGATTTCCTTTTTGCATACCTAAACAAAAAATTGCATATTTATTGTTAGTTACTAATAATAACTCCTACCATTACCTTCTCTCGGTGTCTGCGTTGAGTTGCTCCATAACTTAGTTGATCACTCTAGAGTTTAAGCTTCCCACCTCCAATACTTCATCTTTGAAGGTTCGGAAATTTCTTTCTTTCCAAAGATTATAAACTGTAACTAAAAGGAGGAGAGGAAAAATATTGGGGTCACAGGTTCTAAAATTTGGTGCTTGGTTCAACCAATTGGGAATGGACTGAAGAAAGAATAAATATTCTATTGTTTCATTGTCTTTGGAGCACAAAGAACAATGATTTGGGGTGTGAAGGTAGAGGAGTCTATCTCTTGTTTGTAACTTTCTACGAAAAGCCAACCATAAAATGAGAGAGCACCAAGGGCTGTTCCTTGAATTAATATTACTAACATATTATTTCACGTATAATTTCATGCAATTTAGATTAAGAAATCATTTTGAATGACTGAATCCACCATAATTAAAAGGAGTTACAAGTAAATTTGGAGATACATCAATACAAATCTTTCAGATTATTGTCAAATATAATAGAAAAATTTGCAAATCAATTAATGCAACCTTAAGTGTTTTCACTAGAAAGAGATTTCAACTATTCAAACAAAAGTTAGGCGTTAGCCAAAAATATTAACATAAGATACGAGTATATATTACCCACACCCTTGGCTTCCACCAAAAGAATTTATCAATGAAAACTGACATGTACATTCCTAAGTAATGGCTTTTCATTTCCAATTTTCTTGTCAAACTAAAAATCAACTCATACTTCAAATGAAAAATCATATGAGAGCTCATAATGCTCACGATGCCAACCAAAATTAAGACTCTGGAATATGCTATCCACGATGGGCAACTAGAATTGTACAGAAATTTCAAATTGATGTATATTGATTGGTTTTAAGTAATCTTCATGACGATGTGCAATTTACTACCATATTCATGATCTATTCATTGATCATTTAGTGTATTACGAAACAACATTTAACATGCAAGACAATTTTTGCATTCGGTTAGCACAATGGTGAAAAGGTTTCCAAATCATTTGAGTGCATATTAACAGTCTCATCAATAATCCTGAATCAAATCAATTGTCTACACAGAAAGCTATAGTTGAAATAATCTAAAATTGGAAAAGACAAATAGTTGCTGCAATTGCAATCTCTTTTTTTTTTCTCTCTTTCGACCACTCTTCATCCATGATTAGAGTTTGTGCTATTCTTCAAGGACTTAAAACAAGAAAAAATGTAGACTTATCACAATTTTATTCAGAGATGTTGCCATTGTCTTAATTTTTAGTCACAACAATGAAATTTTAGACACTGAGAAGGATGTACTTGTGTACCAGTAATCAGAGGTGATAACATTGTTATCAACGGCCTCTAGGTGAGGGAGGAACAGGATGAACAATAGATAGGTGATTTACTTGGTAAGAAAATGCAAGCTGTCATAAGTTTATCAACGCCTTCTTCACGTACAAAAGTTGACTCCTAGCAACCTTGAAAACGAGTATGTAGATTCAATTCACAACAAAACATGGCAACCAAAAGGCTTAACTTATTTCCAAATTAGGTGACAATTCCCTAGTGTGAAACATTAGAAAAATTTTACCCAACTTCTGGTATTCAAGAAAGATACCTTGTTACCCGCTTATAAAAACAAATTAAATGCTAAGTAGCATTAAACTAGGACAGTCCTAATAACTATTTTCTTGTACTGTATTAAGTAGCCATTGTAATGGAAGGCTAGACAATGAAAAATATTGTGTTGTCCCCTATGGTTTCTCTCTCTTCCCTTATCGCTCAATCTTTCTATTCTGTTACGAGTAGCATGCGAGTTAATAATTTCTAAACATCTAGTATCAAAGCATCGTTCCTTGGCGAAGGACCCATGGCAGGAAGCACACAAGGAGTAAAAGTACGTTGGCCGGAGGAAAGCATGAAGAACCTTCTGGAAACTCAACTACGGAATGAGAAAGAAATCAGCGACATTAAATCATTGTTCCAATAGTTCGTGCAAAAAAAGGACAAGGAAGATATTGAATCCTCCGTGAGAAGTTTGGGAGATGGGGGGCATTATATAGGACCAACGAGAGTTAAAAAGATTGATTTTCTGACGTTCAATAGAATAGTAGTAAAAAGCTGGAGTTATTGATGTGAGCAGTTTTTATAATGGAACACACACCTGAGAAGAGATAGAAGGTTTGTTAGTAGAATTTGGTGAAGTCTTTCAAGAACCAAAGCAATTACCATCAAAAAGAGCATACGACCATGCCATTCATCTCAAGCAGGGGGTAGACACGATAAACATTAGACCTTACCAGTACCCGGGGAAACAAAAGGACATATTCAAAAAATCTGTGTAAGAATTAGTGGAACAAGGTTTCATTTGGAAGAACGTAAGCCCTTATGCCTCCCCGGTCATCCTTATGAAGAAAAAAGACAATAAGTGGAGAATGTGTATTAACTACCAATAGAAGAGCTACTGGAAGAATTGAGAGGCTCAAGTTGGTACTCCAAATTAGACTTACGGTCCAGATATCACCCGATCTGGATGAAGGAGTAAGATGTGCAGAAAATAACATTTCGAACACATGAGGGCCCGTTTAAATTTTTGGTGATGCCCTTCGAACTCATAAATGCTACTTCCACTTTCCAGAACCTCATGAACGAGATCTTTAAACCTTTTCTGCATAAATTCTTGCTTGTCTTTTTTAATGATCTCCTTATTTACAACACAGACAACATTTGAGACATTTGTGCCAAATTTTGGAAGTCTTACAACAACGGTTATTCCTCAAGGGAAGCAAGTGTACCTATGGAGCAAGATAAGTGGATTATCTCAGGCATTCTATAGATAGTCGAAAGGAGTGTCTACAGATAATCGAAAATTGGAAATCATCCAACAGTGGTTGCAACCCCGTACATTGAAGGAACTCCGAGGGTTTTTGGAAGTCTTACAAAACATTATAGAATTATTGCGAAACCATTGAATGCACTATTAAAGAAGTTAGAGGTTGGGACATGGGAGTGGAAAAAGGAGCAACAATTAGGTTTTAAACAAGTTACGAAAAAATTGACAGAGGCCCCTGTATTATCATTGCCAGACTTCACAAAAGCATTCATAGTGGAGGCAGATGCATGTGACAAAGGCATCGGAGCTATGCTTCAACAAGACGGGCGTTCCATAGTGTTTCTGAGTAAGGTGCTGGCACCCAAGCACCAGGGACTCTCCACCTACAAAAAGGAGTTTCTAGCCATCATCAAGGTAGTGAAGAAAAAGCACCATTGCCTTAATGGTAGATTCTTCAGGGTGCAGACAGACCATCGAAGCCTAAAATACCTTCTAGAGCAACAGATTGTCAAGAAAGTGAGGAACCACGTCAAAAATTGCATCACTTATCAAAGAAGAAAGCATGATCATGCAGTGTATCCAGGTTTCCTCCAGCCCTTACCAGTACCTGAAGGATGCTGGAGAGAAATCACCATGGACTTCATAGAGGGTTGCCATTGTCAAAAGGGAAGTCCTCCATTTTCGTAGTGGTGGATCGCTTCAGTAAATATGTACATTTCATAGCCTTCAGACACCCATGTACGATGTAGGATACTGCACAAATTTTCATGGACCATGTGTTCAAGCTATATGAAATGCCAGAAACAATAATCATTGATCAAGACTCCCTCTTTTTAAGCAGATTTTGTGGGAGATGTTTAGACTACGAGATGTTAAACTGAAAATGTCAACTGTAACATCCCATTACAGATGGGGAGGGTAGAATAGTAATTTTCAGGGGCTAATGAGCGTTAAAAATTGCCTTTACATGCTCATGCATAATCTAGCATCCGCATACTTATGAATAGTGAATTTTGCACATGAAAAATGACTGTACAT
>JANVCQ010020590.1:0-12477 GCA_025531925.1 Erythroxylum plowmanianum
CTTCTAACTTTCCTCTATCTACCTTCGTGTCTACCACATAGGCCAAAAATGCTTCACACCCTTTCCTTATCATCTTCTCTACTGTTAGAGTCGAAACAATTCTAGGCGAACTTGCTTTCCTGTCCCCTATAAACACTACCGTTTTACCCTCATCTAATTTGAACTCTATTGTCTTCTGCTTGCAATTCAGATTGGCATTATACTTTTCTAACGTATCCATGCCTAGTATCACATCTAATCCCCCCATCTTTAATGGCATTAGCTCCACCACTAAGTGTTCCCCACCAATACATACTTTACAATCTCTATAAACTTGACTAATAGTGATATACTAGCCGATTGGAGTACTCACCACCAAAGAAGTGTTCAATGGGCTCAAACCCCTACCATACTCAGTTCTACCCGATGAAATAAAGGAGTGGGTAGACCCTGGATCAATTAAAATAACAACATTAGCATCTAATAATTTAACCGTACCAGTCACAACTTTTAGAGCGGTCTCTGCATCCTCCCGTATCATTGCAAACACTCTAGTTGATTCTTGCCTCCTTGATCTCCCTGGAAGATTCACTCTCTTAGCTACCTCAATATTGTCCATTTCTGTTGCATTCTTGTGCCCCACTATCTCAGTTCTCCTTGAAGCTTGCATCTGAGTTCCCTTTTTTCTTACATATTGTGGACACTCTTTAGCCATGCTCCCCTTCTCTCCACATTTGAAACAAGCTCTAATTAGCCTGCAGCATTCCCCTCCATAAAACTTGCCGCAATGATCGCATTTAGGTATAGAAGACTTATCCCCTTCTACTGCCTCCCGTTATTGAGGCTTGATGAGAAACAATAGAAGTCTTCATAGGTCTAGGTCTGCTTGCACCATTGCTCCTCTCTTCAAACTGCATAGGGAAAGTCCTGGCACTCCTCTCAGGCATAGAAGTACCACCTCTCTTCTTGAACTGTTCTCTCTCCTTTCTCTTTTTGTTCATAGTGTTCTTTATATTCTCAATGTTTTCCACCCTCAATGCCACTTTAACCAGCTGTTGAAAATCACAAAAATTTTGTACCACCACTTTCTCTCTGATAGCTAGATGCAACCCGAATTCAAACCTACGACACTTAGCCACCTCACTCATCATCATCTCTGCTGCATATCAGGATAGCTGTGTAAACCAGTGCTCATACTCACTCACCATCATTTCCCTCTAGGTGAGACTCAGAAACTCTCTCAGCTTTTGATGAATATATACCTCAGATAGATAATTCTTCTTATAAGCAGCTAAGAAGTCTTTCCATACCAACACCGACAGTCTCATCTGACTACCCGGCACACTTTTCCATCAATATAAAGTATCTCCCTGTAGCAAGCTTGCAACGTACACAACTTTCTCATCATCCTCACAATCCATCTAATCTAGTATCCTCTTGATCTTTCTTAACCAAGTCTGGGCTTCTCCTGGATCTGTTGTCCCATAGAAATCCACTGCCCCATACTTCTTGAGCTTATCAAACTATTTCTCCTTCTTAGCTGGGGCCGAAGTAGAAGATTGTGGCATCTGGTCCATGGCTTGAGCAAATTCCTGAAGCATCCTTGAACCCAATGGAGTAGGCATTTGCTCCTGCAAAAGAGGAGACTCCCACATCTGTGATCGAACGGGCTCACTACCTTGCCCTACAGAAGCCTCAGCATTTCCTGGGGCTATAAACTCATCAGTACTCTCCTCTTTTGGTGGAGAGTCAGGTGCAATAGATCCTTGCAGAACTCCTTGTGTGCTTCTATGAGGTGGCATCTTACTAAACATTAAAGATTAGCTTACACTTCATTTTAATCCTATTTCCTACATGTACGTATGATATGCTTGTCACTTAAGGCAATCAATCAATTTACAATACAAACATTTATCACATATCACAATAATACATAGCATATCATATTCTAACCTTAGGACTCTTTAAAGCCTAAGTTCTAATATCACAAGATGTTGGACGCCATTTTTAGAGCCCAACTATCTGGATATATCATAAGACGTGAGCATATTATCCTATAAGGTTATTTCCATGGGATCTCCTTGGCCAACATCGGTTCATCCTCATTCTCATAACATCTCAAACCACAAGGAGCAAGACCACACTAGTCAAAATCCCAAATCACCACTTGAATTTTATAGAATACTTGTAGTTCCATGTCTCTAGTTTATTTTGAAATAAGAATCATCTCATTTGGAGCTCTATCGATCAAGATATGATTAAAATACCGAAGTATGTTCATAACCTAGTTATGCTCTCCTAACCGATACCTCACTTTCTTTTCCTCAATCTTTTTCAAATCAAGACTGAAGGCTATCAATTTTTATAGAGAGATACAAAAATATGTTAGGAATCATTTGGTGTAAGAATCACTTCATTTAGAGGTCAGATGATAAAGTTATGGCTAAAAGAATTAAACATGATTATGTCCTCAATTATGTTGTACCTATCTTGGGACAATTGGCATAACATTCACTAGAGATATCATATTGTCATTGTTTTAGGGCATTTTTGAAGAGGACTTCGACATCTACAAGTTTTATGAAGATCTTAAAGAGAGATTTTGCCATTTAGTCAAAATCTCGAATTTCCAAAATTGTAGATGGATCAAATGAAGTGATTTAGTCTAAGATGAATCAGACAAAGGGATTTAGTCTAAGATGAATCAGATGAAGGGATTCAGTCTAAGGTGAATCAAATGAAGGCATTCAGTCTAAGGTGAATCAGACGAAGGGATTTCTACAAGGTCTTCCTCACATCACCAAAAGTTCTAAATCACTAACTACACTCTGCAAAGCATTTCAAATGTTTCCTACATCCATTCTGACATCACTTTCACTCATAATCTTCCCAAATTGACTTCGCCTAATGCAATATCACTCCTTAAACATTCAGTTACCAATTTGGTCGTATTAAACTCACAAATCTCAACTCAAATGACTCATCACATACAACAAATTCTCATCCTTACTATAGTTGTTCTATATATACATCCTATGCAGCATCACCATTTATAATGATCATATCTCTTAACTTCGATGTCCAAAAATTTCATACTTCATACCATTGGAAATTTAAGAGGACAATCTACAACTTGAGATAACTTTGCCTCATTCAACCCAAATTAGTATAGTTTTTCCTTTGAAGTTAGAACACATATTTCGACACCTATGAAAGGTTTAAAATGCAATATATCAATCTTGATAATCACAAGCAAAACAAAATCATATTTCATTAATAAATCCAAATAGAGTTTATATAAGCTTCCATTACAAATCAACATACACATCACTATCTTAAAACAAAATACAAAAGGGATGCTCAATGTTGATATTGCATATAAAGATATCCAAAATGTTCACTAACTTAGTACAAAAGTCTCTAACTATCTTGGAGTTTTTGATGCCTTGCAAGGATTGCTAACCATCTCTTTTTGCACCTGAGGAGGGAATAGTGGGGTGAGCTACATAGTTCAGTGGCTAATATATTTATATCCATTAGCAATTGACCATAAATTCAAGCATATGTAAATGTACATATAGCAATTCAAGCATTCTCAATCTATTCTAGCAATTCAAACATTAATCAATTTAGCTTAAAACTCATAACACATAACATAGACTTCAACCATTAAACGTAACACTCAAATGCATCATACTTAACATTTCAAAGATGCAATGTACCAATAATTGGCTCGAGGGTTTCATAGAAACAGATTGGAGAAACTGAAGTTTACACCATGAACAGAATGAGTCCATTTTTGGAACTCATATGCCATAAGCGGGTAGCTGAGAGAAGGCTCTTATCAACGTGCATGTGATGAACAGAATGGTCCTACTCTTGCCCAAATAAAAGCACATAATCATGCTCAAAATCATTTTATGATATGCTCATACTTTCATGCTTTTTCTTTTTTTCATTTATACAAAATGTTATAACCTCTTTCAAGATATAACATAATCATCAATCATCAATTTCCATCATTCACAAACAAGTCAAATTCAAGCAATCCACATATACACATAGACAAGAACTTGCTCAATTTCACAACAACCATAAATACATTACCCACCTAATTTCGCTTGCAAAAATCCAACTGAAGGTTGTCTTTCTTCTTGCTCTTGGGTAGGATTCTCTTGGTTTCCTAAAACAACCAACGCTCCATTCAAAACAACATTCCAATAAAATTCATAAACTTCAATAATGACACAAATGCAATAAACGCAAATCAAGCTCAAACCTAACCTAACCATAGTCTATCTATGTTCGAAAACCCAATACCTAGTTTAGAAACCCTAGGAATCAAATGAGTTCCTTCTTCCCCTTCTTCCAACACAAACCCTTCTCTCTCCATTCCCTTCATTCTTAACACAACCCATTTCTTCAAAAAGCCAGAAGAAAGGATGATTAACTTACCTTAACAATCTTGATTTCTCTTCTTCCTACTTTTTCTTCTTCTTCTCTAGATTCTCTCATGACCTTCTTCTTCCCTTCTTCTTCTCTCACGTTTTTTTTCTCTCTTTTCTTCTCTTCTTCTAAATTTTAAGACAATTGTTATCCTTGGTCTCCCTTTTATGCCCTCATCATTTAATACAATGTCCAGTTACCCCTTCTTTTGTCTTTATCTACTAACTCTTTAAACTAACTTAATTCTAGCATTCCTATATTAATTCTATCTTAATTCTAATCTTTCCATCTAATTCTAATCTTTATTCATGCTTACTAAATTTAATGACCCAATTCTAAAAATAAATAAATAAATAAACAAATAAATCATAATTAAATAATTAAACAAATAAATTGATAATAATGGAAAAAATTTCGGTGTCTAACACTTTTTTTTATCATTAATATCTCCCCCAAAATCACTATCACAAAACCCATCAAGCTTGAAATCAATAGATGATGTATAGAGCAATCCATAGTCAATTGTACCTTTGATATATCGGAGAATCCTCTTAGCTACCTTCATATGAGTACAAGTAGGTGTTTCCATGAAACAACTTAGCAATGTAACAGCAAAAAGAATATATGATCTTGTACATGTCAAGTATCTCAATCATCCAACAAGGCTTTTGAATACAAAAGAATCTTCCTTAACTCCATCATCAAACTTTGTCAATTTAATTCCATATTCCGTGAGTGTAGTCACCGGATTGCAATCAAGCATTTGGAACTTCTTTAATATTTCTTTTGCACATCCTTCTTTTGAAATAAAAATTTCGTCTTTCATTTTCTTTACCTCCAAGCCCAAATAGTATGACATCAATCCAATATCTGTCATCTCAAACTCTTGAAACAGTCTTCGGTTATTACCAGTAAAAATAAAATCATCCACATAAAGAAAAATGAGTAGAATATCTTCATGTTCATATGATTTAATGTAAAGAGCATATTCATAAGAACAATGAACAAACCCATTATCTTGGAAGTACTTGTCGATGCGAGTATTCCATGCCCTTAGTGCTTACTTCAACCCATACAATACCTTTTTCAATCTCAAGACCTTATCTTCGTGATCTTTGACTATAAAGCCAATTGGTTATTCAATAAAGACTTCTTAAAGATCGCCATTTAGAAAACTGATTTTACATCAAGTTGATAGATCTTCCATTTCATTTGAGCTACAAAAGAGATCAACAAACAAATAGTCTCCTTACGACCAACAGGTGCAAATACTTCATCGTAATCCACTCCATACTTTTTCTTGTAGCCTTTAACATCTAGCCTTGTTTTTTATTTCTCTATATCTCCATTGACATTCTTTTTTATCATTCGACTCCAATAGCTTCATGACCTTTAGGAAGAATTAATAATTCTCAAGTATTGTTTTTCTCTATTGCATTGATCTTCTCCTCCATAGCTTGTCTCCATCTTTTGTCCTTCACAGCCTCCCTAAAATTTAAAGGTTCACTATCTATAAGAAGACGAAAGAAATTACTTATATCAACATCATTGATTTCTTTTCTTTGTTCATAAATATCATAAATACTTCTTATTTTTTGTGCTCCATCACTTGAACTTTCTCCATGCATGGATGAAGAAGAATGAGGAATATTTGGAGAAGCAGATGGGGTTGTCTCTTGAATATTTGTTGTGGTTTCTTGCTCTTCATCTTCAAAGTATGGGAAAAATCATAAGTACATTCTTCATAAGTCTCCCAATCCCATATTGCTTCTTCATCAAATTCAACATATCTGCTCACAACAATCCTTCCATTGCTTGGATTGTATAATTGGTAGCCTTTGAAATTTTGGTTATAGCCAATGAATACATGCTTAACACTTCGATCACAAGCTTGGATCTTTCTTATTGCGACACATGAGCGTATGTTATGCTTTCAACAACTCTTAGATGAGCAACACTAGGCTTTATTCCATTCCACGCTTTTGCGGAGTTTGATTTTTGACATTTCTCATTAGAGATCGATTTGACAAATAAACAACCCAAGAAACAACTTCAGCCCAAAATTCTTTAGGCATGTTTTTGGCCTTCAACATACATCGAGCTATGTTAAGGATTGTTCTATTCTTCCTTTTGGCTACTCCATTTTGTTGGGGCAATCTTGGGACTGTTAACGGATGACGGATTCCATGTATTTCACAGAAATCAAGAAACTCCTTAGATGTAAACTCGCCTCCTCTATCTTAAGGCTTTAATTGTATAGCCACTTTCATTCTCCACAAATTCCTTGAACTTTTTCAATGCTTCAAATGCTTCTGATTTCTGCTTTAAGAAATATACCAAAATTTTTCTACTATAATCATCAATGAAAAGTAAGAAATATCTACTTTTACCCATTGATAATAGCTTGATTTCTCCACATACGTCAGTATGAATAAGTTAAAGTGGTGCAGTTGCTCTTGTCACCTTTTCTTTTAGAAAACTTTTGTTTGAATGCTTGCCAAATAAACATGATTCACATAAATGAAGTTGGTGGTTAACTAAGGGCATTTCTTTTACCATGTATTTATCTCCCAACATTGAGTGCCTTAAAATTTAGGTGTCCAATTCTCATATGCCAACGACATGCTTCATCTTTCATATCTACCTTTAAACACGTTGCTTCTAATGTCTTGATATTCAATATAAACATTCTATTATTCGACATAAACACCTTAGCAATCAGTTGAGCATGTTGATCTCTAAGCCAAAGATAACAATCTTTCATGTAGATTTCATATCCTTTTTTCAAGAAGTCGCCCCAAACTTAAAATATTACTTTTCAATTTAGGCACATAATATACATCATTAATAAGTCTATGACTTCCATCTCTTAAAGAAATTTGAATGGTACCTTTTTCACAAATTTAAATCTTTGACGAATCTCTAAAAGAAACATTGACTTATACCTTTTCATCAAGTTCCACAAATTTGCCTTTATCTTCACACATGTGATTGGTTGCTCCATTATCTGAGAACCATGTACTTTCATCCTTACTTGTATTATCTTTAAGTGCTGACAATAAAGTGGACTCTTCGTCTCCTTGCTTGTTATCAATAATATTGACTTGCTCCTCAACTTAATTAGGCGTAGCATAACATTCTCAAGAAAAATGTCCAAATTTATGACAATTGTTGTTGGCCCCTAAATTTTTTCTTGATGAATAAGTATGATTTACATTAATTATGAGGTCTTTATAAAAGTTTGTGGAGTTAATTATTATGTTGATGTTAGAAAGATTATATGATATAAGTTGATTAAATTAAAGTGTTAAGGTTATAAGAATGTTCAAGGGTGTTTTTGGCAAGACACTTAAGGTTAAAAGAACCTAAGCTTATAAGGAAGGGTAAAATGGACTTTTTGGACTCATTAAGGGTAGAAATAGAAGAAGAAATGTTGGCTTGCTATTTTAAGAAGGGGAAAAACGAAAATAGGAGAGAAAGAAGAGAGATTTTAGTGGCTGAGAGAAAAAAAGAGAGTTGAGCTAGGGTTTCTTCATTTCTTGGCTTTTGAGAGAGACTTTGAAATGGTTCAAGAAGAGAAAAAGGTAGAGGAAGAGAAGAGCTTCCATTTGAGCCAAAAATCTCTTCATCTGGTGAAGAATCAAGGTAAGATCATTTTGAATCTTTTTAATTTTTGGAAGATTTTAGTTCATGGAGTTTAGAAAATGCATGGGTTTAAGTATTCTAGCATCAATTTGAGTAATTGTGCTTTGTGGGATTTTCAATTGAAAACCCTATTTAAGTGGGATTTATGTTATTGTAGAAGGAAATCAAGAAAGGTAAGATAAGCAAGAGTAGAGACATTTTGAGCAAGTCTTTAAGCAAGAAAATCAAGGTAGGTACATGTTTATAATAAAGTAGATAAGCCATTATATGTTTTCTTTGAATCAAGGAAGTTTTAATGATATTCAATTGCACCATAAGTGTTGCATTTATTACTTTTGAATAATTTAATAAATTGCAATATGTCGTTATATGAATTGTGTGATGATTTATGAAAACACTTTGAAAGCGATTTTTGAAAAGTATATGAAATCATGTTTTCGAAATATCTCATGTCTATGAAAAGTCAAGATTCGAAAAAATGCCATTTTAGGTAACAAGTTTACAAGTCATGAATTACATGTTATGTGGGTTTGTGGTGGTCCCCTAAGTATGTCAAGTGCACTTTGACTAAAAACTTCTCCCGCCTGCCCGCTAGTGGCATGGAACTCCTTCATGGACTCCCATAAGTTCACGACTACGTAAAACCATTATGTAGGATTACATTAGTACGTTCTATTCACGGCTACATAGGACCTTTAGGGGAAATGTGTAGTATGTTCTGTTTTGGATCCACCCAAACCATTCTGATGTGCTTGTGTGCCTATGATCTGTGAATAAGTTTGATGCATTCATGTTTTATGGTTTGTGAATTTGACTACATGATGAGAAATTGAGAAACATGCGTTTTACGAACTTAATGAAAATTTTCTGTAACAAGTAAAATATTTTTGAAGGTTTTGCTTATTTTTCCATTATAAACTGTTACCCATAAGCTTTCAAGCTCACCCCCTTTTTCATCCCATCTCCAGGTAATATCTAAGAGATCAAGTGATCAAGAGCCTAAGGGAATTTCTCCAAATTTGTTTTTTTTGTAATTTGAGTTAGTTTTGGGAAAGCAAAGAGTTTGTTTGTTCAAAAATCTTTTGTAATTTGAGATTTTGAAATGATGATGTAATATAGCTTGGAATGCCGTTAAAGATTTGTGAAACTTTATTCTTTTGATGTTAGTGAAATATGAATGGTGTATAGATAATATGAGTTGAAATTAGATATACGTGAAGAAGTTATCAACTTGAGTTTGTTTATATATATATATAAGTAGAGATATATGTACATAAATGAGATGTCATGGAAAGGAAGATAGAAATTTATGACTGATCGGATATACTTGAAGGTGATGAGACAAATGAGTTGAGATTTGAGAGTTTAACGAAGTCAATTTGGTAGTTGAATGGTTATCCTCATGACATCCCAAATTTGCACAGTGCAAAATTTCAAGTCTTCCATAGTGGAAGAATTTGTATTTCGACTTTAGAGAAAAAATGGACTAATCTAGGCTGAATTAGTCAAAGTTGTCTTCTAGAAAGTTGTAGATTATCTTTCTAGCTTTCCAACAGTATATAGTATGAAATGTTTGAACATTGGAGTCAAAAGTTATGATCCTTATAAGTGGAGATGCTCAGGAGTGATTCTGCTTAATCTTAAGTTGACTCTACTTCGTCTTAAGTTGACTCTGCTTCATCTTAAGTTGACTCTTCTTCGTCTTAAGAGTCACTTCATCTTAAGTCGACTTTGCTTCATCTTAAGTCGACTCTGCTTCATCGTAAGAGTCACTTCATCTTAAGTTGACCATTTGCCTCTTCTTAAGTTGATTTTATGCTTCTTCTTATGTTGACCAAAACATCTTCTGATCCAAATTTGACCCTTTAGATGATAGAATCTATCTTCAAAGTCTTCATGAAATTTTTATAACTTGAAGTCCTCTTTCGAGTCATCTATTCCGAATTCTCTAGAGAAAGTTATAACCATTTTTCCAATTTGTCTCACCCTTGGTCTAGGTTCATCTAATCCTATCATCTTATCCCACTTTTGATCCTAGAGATAACTGAATTGGTCCTCAATGTCTTTACAAAAGTTGTAGATCTTGAAATTATCTTTCGAACCATCCAAACAATGACTTAAACTGAGTTCTCTAGGAAAAGTTATGATAATTTTCCCAATTTGTCTGACCCTTCGCCTGGGTTCATTTGATCCTAACGTCTTATCCCACTTTAGATCCTATATATGACTGAATTGGTCCTCAAAGTCTTCATAAAAGTTGTATATATTGAAATTATCTTCCTAACCATCCAAAGAACACCTTAATCTGAGTTCTTTAGGGAAAGTTATGACAATTTTTCAAATTAGTATGACCCTTCATCTGGGTTCATTTGATCCTTTCATCTAGTCCCATTTTTGACCCTATAGATGACCAAATTTGTCTTCAAGGTCTTCACAAAAGTTGTAGATCTTGAAAATTTCTTTCGTACCATCTAAAGAACACTATAATACAATTTCTATAGGTAAATTTACGCCATTTTTCTTAAAACGGGTTCAATATGATTGAGGATAAAACCTTGTTTGATTCCTTCGGCCAAAATCTTTATTATCCGACTTTTAAATGAAGTGATCCTTGAGACAATAGATTCCTCTCACATTGTGCTATCTCTCCACAAAAAACAAAAATTGATAGCAATCCAAATTGATTGGAAAAAGATTGATTGATGGAAAGTGAGGGAATTTGTTAGAATAGTATAATCTGGTGTTATCTTATTAAACATGCTTTGACATTTTGAATATATTTGGATCTGTGGAGTTCCAATGAGATGATTTTCAAGGAGTAAACTAAAGACATAGTTTACAAATTATATGAAGAATTCAAATTCTGATTCAGCCTCTAAGATGTTCCATTTCTGGATGAAAGTTAGGTATTCTTTAGAAATTTAAGACAATAGGAAACAAATGTTCTGAAGAAGTTAAATTGTGATTCTAGTTTGAGGTTTCCCAAAATCTCTTTTGAAGTTGAAGAAATGTGTATAAGCACACGTCTTATGACTTCGAATGTTGAGCTTCGAAATTGAGGTCCAACAATTGTAGCATTCAACATTAAACTTATCATACCTCCTCTCATTTTGTCTAAAATTGTAACCTCCTCTTCCTCTTGATTTTCCTTGGCCTTTGTATCATTGATTGTTTCCGTCATTGTTGATGTTGTTATAATCTCCTTTACTTCTTTCTTTATAACTTTGTCCTCGACCTCGACCATGACCATTTCCTTAACCACGATCTCATCCTCTTCCTCTTTGATTGCTTTCTCCATCATCATCTTTTAACACAACCCTTGCTTTAAGTGCTTACTCCAAAGGTTCTTCTTGCCTCTTTTTGATCTTGTCTTCGTGAGCTTGTAAAGAGCCCTCTAGTTGTTCAACTATTAGAAAGTCTAAATCTTTAGACTCCTCAATGATGAAAATCACATAATTAAACTTTGGATTCAAGGAACGAAGAATCTTCTCTACTACTCGAACATTTTCAACTTGATCTCCATATCTCTTCATTTGATTCATAATGGCCTTCACTCATGAACAATAATCTGATATTGATTCGGTTCCTTCATGCGTAAAGATTCAAAATCACCTTGCAATGATTGAAGTCGAATCTTTCTACCTTATCAATTCCTTGAAAGGAACCTTGCAAAATCTCCCATGCTTCCTTTGAAGTGGTTGCATCGACCACCTTCAAACATTGAATCATCTAGACATTGATGGATGAGGGTAAGGGCTTGTTGATCCTTCTTCTTGATCTTTGTCAAAACATCCTTCTCATTTTGAGACAAATCGGCTTCACTTTGAGGTTGCATAAAACCTTTCTCTACAATATCATAAGCATCTTGTGCGTCAAGCACGAATTTCATGTAAAGACACCATGTTTCATATTTTTCTTTTGTGAGGCAAGGGAATTGAAATGAGTATACTCCACCATTGTTTGCCATTTCTCAAAGAACTTGTCTCTGATACTACTTTGTTAATAAGTGAGGATGTTCAAAGAAGAGAAAATTGTTTAAAAGAAGAGATTGTATTACACTTGAATGAATTTAGTTCAAGTACAAAGAGGTATTTAGAGGTACAAAAATGACTCTTCATATTTAAGTGCACGAATCTATTAATGAATCCAAATAATAAACCATACAAGAACTTAAAACCATACATGAACCTGTAAATCACAATACATGGCATGCAGCTCAAAACACAATAAGATTCACGTGTAAACAAGATACATGCATCTTAATCATGTATATAGCAATGGAAGCATAATTGAGACATGTAACATCCCATCATCGATGGGAAAGGTAGAATAGTCATTTGGGACGGGTTATGAGTGTGTAAACTTGTCTCGACATGTTCATGCATAATATGGCTTACACCTACACAT
>JANVCQ010020636.1:0-12474 GCA_025531925.1 Erythroxylum plowmanianum
ACAGAAAGACGAGTGCGTTGGGAGAAAGAGACGGTAGCGATTTGGGAGAAACGAAGGTAGTAGAGAAAACGGATAGGTTTCGATGTTGTAAGGGGTAACGTGGTAATTGCATTTTCAGGGTCGTTTATGTCCCGGGATGGAAAAAATTTGTACCATAGTCTGTGTTGGTATACAAAATTACCGTCCCCGTATTCCTGAGATGGGGATATAATGGTGGAGACATATAAGCAAACACCTTGGAGATGGTATTTCTATGTCTCCGTCTACTGTTCCCATTTTAGGGGACACTAACCAAACGCAGTGTTATGTTTTATGGGACCTGATCCTCTGTCAATAAATCTGTACCAACTAGAGGATATGTCGGGCCTGTTTTTTTCAACTCATTTAGTGTTATGTGTATTCTTTTTCTTTATATCAAAAAAATAAATCTATATTAACTATATCATAATTTTTTTCAGCTATTTATTTATATAAATCTTATATAAATAGATAGCTGAAATAAATTGAGACAAGATTGATACAAGTTTAATGAATCAAAGGATACGAGGAGATGTCTTATCTCGTACATGATATATCAAACCTCCCAAGACTTGCTTTATTACGGTGTCTTGCTTTATTACGTTATTTCGAACTAAGTATGACGATGATAAAATAATTAAAGTTGACATTTTCAGCTAATTTGAAATTAAATATAAAAAAGTCAAATTTATTTAAAAATTTCAAGCTAATATCAAATCATTGGTTAATAAATATTATTTAATAAAAAAATTTATGACCATACAACATTATTTAAAATATAATAAATATCAACTTTATTGTAAAAATACATGTTTATTTAAAAAAGATAACAAATTAAAAAAATACCGTCTTTTAAAATTTGCCAAATTTTCTTTAAAACTAACATTATAAACAATGTATAATTTAATAACCACCATTTGAAATCATGTCAATATCTATCAATTTAATTTAATTTATTTAAAATTTGAAAGATTAATTATTAATTAAAGATTTTAATGTTGAATTAAAAATATCAAAAATTACATACTTTTAAATATGCTATTTGTTTAAAATATATAAAAACTTTGTAATATTAAATTTTTAAGGAAGTTAAAAATAAATGAAGCTTATTCTTATTAAATTAATAAAATCATTTTGTACTAATTAATTAATAAAGGTTTCATCTTTAAATTTATAAATTCAATATAATTTGTAATAAATTGTCGTTAATAAAAAATTTCTTTCTTTAACCAGAAAGAATTCAAAAAAAAAGGCCAAAATTGACAGAAGACAAAAGCAGAGATTTATGAATCCCCAATGAACTTGCGCTTTTTAGTGGTATTCATGTAGGGCCGAAGTACCCATTCATTCTGGGCTTCATTCTGATCCACTGTTCCCAACTTTATCTGCAAAACGCAAATAGCATATTTCATTAAAACTTTAATCATATTGAAAGAAAAGAAAAGAATTGTCAGGTTCAGTGTAATATTTGTTGGGTTCTAATATTTAGTTAGCTTAGTGAAAGATTTCCAGTAAACAAAAGACTTCTTTTAGCTTGAAGTGGTCGGTGAGGGGTTAAGTTCAGTTGGAATGAATTCACAGGCAACAGAGTTACCTGATAAAGCCGCATTTCAAAGCGAGGGCCAATTTCCTTGAGCTCAACAGATTTAGGACCACCGTGCTTTTCATAAATATGATGCCTGAAAATTTATTAATGGATATTATTAAAAAGTGATCAAACGATGAAGATCGAATCATGTTCAGTTTATGGAAAATACTTTATCATGCACATTTAGCAAGGAACAGAATCACCTGAATCCGAAACTATTGTACAGTTTATCTGACTATTGCAGTATTATGCAGAGGATCATAAGATGATACTTGGCAGCAAATGAAAGGAATATGTAGAAGAAATTATGCAAAAGTTTGGTCAAATCAGTAACGAACCTAAATGAAATATCGTCAGATTGGTTTGCGAAAGTTATAATTCGTTTCGCATCCGGCTTAGGCATTGGGAAAAGATGCTTCAGAATGGTCGCTGTTCTTTCACCAAGCTATCAGGAATAACAAATTTGTCAATAGATAAACAATAATTGGCTAGTTGATGATATATAGACGTACAAAATGCCCATCAAGTACAAAAGGTCTGTTAAGATTTATGAATCGAAAGTTGAAATTATGGTTGCTAACAAAGAAGAGACGATACTTTCGTAGTGAAGTTGTTAAGAATCAAGTGCGGGTAGGCCTCAGGCATCGTTCCAATAGCTTTCTTGTTCTTGATGTCATGTCTAGTAACCTACCACCAAAAATTGATTAATGATGAAAGAAAATAAATGCACCCAAGTAAATACATGACAGTACAAGAGAAAAACTACCTACTTACCACATTGAATAGTCCAAAGTAAGCTGTTGGACCAAAAGGTAGATGGCTTATTACCAAACCATCTGGTACTCCTCTATGCTCATGAACCAAAATGACATCGGTATAATCATGCGCACGACAACTTTCAATAATTTCAGAAATAACCTGCAAGGAAATTATATGCCAGTAGTTTATATCATACTAGACAATACGATAACTTTTCCGTAAAGTAAAGTGAATTTTTAACCGTTCAATTCTCTTATTACTAGATCAACCAATATCATAAAAGGTATCAATCCACAACTACACGATGAAAATTATAAAGAAAAACAGAATGATGTCAGTATAATCGTTTCTGCAGCAACTTCCAATATTTTCAGAAACAGCCTGCAATGAAATTAGATGCCACTAGTTTATATCATACTAGATAATACAGCAACTTTTATGTATACTAAATGATTTCTTCATCATTTAATTCTTCTATTACTATATCAACCAAGACCGTAAAAGGTTAACTATTAGAAGAAATTTTTAAAGAAAAACACAATGCCATCTGTATAATCATGTGCACAGAAACTTTTCCATGAAATTAGTCTCCACTAGTTTATATCATACTAGACAACGATGTAACTTTTATGTACAGCAAAATGATTTCTTCATTGTTCAATTCTTTTTTAACTAGATCAACCAAGACAATACAAGGTATTAATCCATAACTATCAGAGGAAAATTATAAAGAAAAACAAATGCCGTGAACACCCCAGAAATTCCAAAATCAACCAAAACATAAATAGGAAACCAAAACCTAAAAATGACACCCAAAAACTGGAAACACGTTTTGGAATAGATATGATACACATAACACTAAACATCTTTCAGCAAAACAACAAAGGAATTTGCTCATTACCAGATGATAGTATTCTCAAAGAGAGGCCTTTAGAACGAAATAAAATAAAGTGACAAAATAATTAGCTAACCTGACCACCGCGATTGATTCTTTCAGCATTAGGGAATACAAATTTCAACTCCTGTAGATAAGAGGCAACTTCAATCCCAATTGCTAATCACAAAAGAGATAGTTGCATCGCAAATAAAGCTTAATCTAGAGACTAGAGCCACTCGTTGAGCACTACAAACTACCTTTACAAACTGTATAAGTGGGGCACTTGGATTTCGAGAAGTAGTCAATAGAATCTTGGGTTCTTTTTCAGTGGCATGTGCATACTCGTCATCAATGTGTGTCTTTGGGACTATATTTCAGTAAAAACACGAATATAATAAACACAAAAATATGAAAATACATAATCTTTCTAACATATTAAAGAAAAAAAAAACACATGCCTGCAGTGTTATCGTCTTCAAGATCGATTTCTTGGCGAAGAGCAGCTTCTTCGTTCCTGAGCTCGGTAGGAATCGGTTTTCCCTCTGCATAGAAATTTCACAAATTAGAACAAAACCCAAGAAAACGTGAAGATTCACAGAGAGGGTAGAACTAGTTAGTGTTTTCTTCGATTGATAAAATACCAGCTAGGGCTTCTTTGATTTTCCGTTTCTTTTCGTAGAGCAATCGCTCTTTGCCTTCCAAGCTCTTCCGATACAGATACTCTCTCCTCAGTCTCATGTTTCGACGCAACATCTTTGCCTTTACTGTCGAAAGAACAGAAGTTGAGTCGTTGAATTCTTTGAGGGAGGCTTTGTTAGGGTTTCAGTTAAATGAAAAAAGAATGGGGCCTTTCTCTTTTGGTTGTTACGGGCTTATGGCTCGTTATGAAAATTTGGGTCTTATATCAACTATTTGGATCGGGTCATAAAATCTGGACCTAATGGTTGAGTTGGAGCATGTTGATCGGGTTGGGTTTAACCAAGTTTGCTTTAGTTAATATTCAATATTTGTTATCAAAGGGATTAGTTTGGGAGCGGATGATTTAAAGATACCTTCTTATAATTGAAATCCTTCTAGGACACCTCGTGAGAAAAAAATAAAAAGATGTTGAAAATTTTCTTCTAAATTTTGGATAAAGAATTTAATACTAACCGAAAATATATATTTATATTAAAATTACTGAAAGTTGCATTTACTTATTAGCGAAGACTATTATTTAAATATATATGAAGTATATTTTCATAATATTTAATTAATATTTTACAATTAAATGACAAACTAATTTTAATTATTATTTAAAATTTTAAAATTTATTATTTTATAAACTTAGATTAAATAAAAAGGATTTAACTAAAATTTTAAATATTTAATTTTAATTAAAATCTTTGTGGTTCTCCAAAATAGATCAAAATCCATCTCCGTTCTTCAACACCAAGTCCAGATTCTCATGGATTCTAGGTCCCACTAGAAACTTCGCCGATGGAAGCTCAACCCAACAGGAGAGGCTTGGAAAGCACCAGAATGTCTATCCCACTTAGCTATAAATACCTGGTCTATCCCGCGAGTTCATCATCGGCGTGAAAAAGAAGCAATTCGTACAAGTTCTTCTCCCATCAAGTTTCCCACTAGTACACCATCAACAGCTAATAGATCATTCTTGAACCTCAGTCAGTGAAGATGTCGTTGATCCCAAGCGTCTTCGGAAATCGACCAAGTAATGTCTTCGATCCATTCTCTGCGTTGGATTCATGGGATCCATTCAGGGGCTTCGGTTTCCTTCATCCTCTTCCCTCATTACTAGGGATAACTTAGCGTTTGTTAACACTCGCGTAAACTGGAAGGAGACGCCGGAGGCACACGTGTTCAAGGCGGATCTTCCAGGGTTGAAGAAAGAGGAAGTGAAAGTGGAGATTGAAGACGACAGAGTGCTCCAAATCAGCGGACAGAGGAAGGTGGAGAAAGAAGACAAGAACGATAAGTGGCATCGCGTGGAGCGAAGCAGTGGGAGCTTCATGAGGAGGATCAGGCTTCCGGAGAACTGTTTTTGCCAAATGGTGGAACCTTCTCAGTCTTCGAAATTAAAAGTTGCTTCACATAATCAAAGATAGCCAAAAGGATCTTCCCAGCTTGCGTGACATCTATACATCATAGAAAGTTAATCTGCAACAAATACCTTTCGCAGTAGAAGGTGAAGGCAAACAAAACTACTCGTGTTTGATTTTGTTGCACCTCCTCACGTTTGCTGCATTTGAACGTCCTGGAAATATATATATAATGATTTAGTTGCACTGGCAGAGGCATTTTTCATTCACTATTTCACATCAAGATGCATCATGAACAAAATATTAAACTTCCCATTTCAATTACCTTTATAACATCAGATGGTATGTTATCCATTGTTTTGTAAAGGCATCATTTTAAGAATGATCAGTATCGGCATTTCAGAACCTGAATTTTGTTTATAAGCTAGATATTAAGAATCTGAATCATCGCAGGCCAAGAAGCTTTGTCCATAAGAAACAAGAATGTGACTGCAAGCTTTCTAAATGTTGTTGGACAGCTATATTTTGTTGTGCATAAGACTGGAAATTTTAGCAATGTTTTTCTTCTATAAAATCATGGATATAAACTTAGAAATCGTAATTAAACCTAGAAACTTGTAAACAAATGACAATTAAAAGAATAGGGAGAAACAGTAAAAATTTCTAACTCTGGATAAGCAGGGAGAAGTTACCATAGAACTTCATCACAGTTTTCTTCCCACCCTTGAAGAGTTCCAACAGAAAGACATTTCCGCTCTTAATTAGCCGCTTTGACCTTGCAAATGTGGTCCAGAATTGTATATAACATTTTTCCCCAATCCGACAAAGTATACACCTATGTGTGCCACTGCATGTATACCTTTTGCTTTTATAAGTTTTCCTTTTTTTTCAAAAGTTGCTAGAATATAGGGAATTGTAAGTTGGTAGAATGAATCTCCAGAATTGTATATAATGTAGGGAAATTACATACCAATTTATTTCTTCTGCTTAGAATAGATCTAAGTGCAGATTGTATCATTTCCTTATCATTTGAAGCAGTGATGGTAGGCATTTTGTCAAGATCATCGGAGTTGTTAGTATCTGGAGCATTATCACTTAAAGGCAACACGCCTTGATCTGAAAGGATGTTGTTGCACCTCTTTTTTCCAATGGTCACATCTCTGTCTTTGTTTTGGGATATTCTCCAGCTCCTCCTTGAGTAGAACATCTCAATCTGCATGTCCATGGTAGACGTAGCAAATCAAATGAGGTGATCCTAGATGGAGATTCTTACCATCAGCAACACAATAAAAGCTTTCATTTTGTAATGATAAATTATGCATTTACTTAAAAATTGTAGACCTTGAATACATCAGAGATTCCCGTGGCTTAATGATCAAACCGCAGTCTATTCATTCTAAGTATCAAAGTGAATGAAATCCATGTATCCATTCCCTTAATTGCTCCATGTTTCTAAATCCTATGTTTAGAAAGCTGCAATGACTTTAGCATAGATGGAGTGATGTAGTCCAGCCTAGTCTTCTAGAAAAGACAGGTAATCTGGGATAATCTAATAGACTCATAGAATTCTTATCCTTCCTTGTCTTTTAACTGTTTTCGGATGCTGAAGTATCTTTCCTAGAACTTACCTTCTGAAATTTATGTTTTTTTTGGTCTGCAGGCTTTCTGTAATATTACTTGGTTGTGTTCTTTGTTTTTTCTGTGTTGCTTTGGCATGCATCATTGGTATTGCTGTATGCTGCCGACTTCCTTGTATAATTGCCATCCTATATGCTGTTGCGGATCAGGTATCTCTAGCTTATTCTTTATCTAATCTGATTCGTTTTTTATTTTGATGACATAAGATACTTCATTGATCTGGTCATTTGAGAGATTCTTCTTAGTCTATTTAGCTCTGCTTTTTGATAACTTACAGGTTTGAGCACCCAATTCAGTTTTCAATTCCCACGGTGTAAGATAAAGAACTATGAAGATTACTCATAATCGCGGTGTGCGTTGGCATTTCTTCAGTCGTTCATTCAATCTTTGGTGTGCTTTAGTTGTCAAAAGGAATTAGGCCTTTGACATTTAGTGGTATTAGATTGTCTAAGGTATGATTTGAGTTTAGATCTTTTATGAATAGGTATGAGGTTCTTGATACGAGTTTAGATCTTTTGTATAAATTATTATGTTCCAACTCTGTGGATCTTGGTAGGAATAGGTTGTAATCTTATGAGCATAGACATTGATGCTAAAAACCAAGCCTACACTGTTACCATTGTCCGTTGCTCATGAACGTATTTGTATTCCATATATGTCAAGTGACGTCTTTTCCATGTCACATTCAAACTTGATTTTTATATAATAACATTTAATTGATTGTGATTAAAAAATGAAATAACTTTTATTTTAATTCTTTAAAAGAAATATGTTGTTCCAGTGCCCATATTGTGAGATAATTTGGATCCTCTGTTTCATTAAATTTGTTTCAACCTAGTTTCGCAACAATACAACGTCGTTTTAGCTTCAACGAGGCTGATGCCTTTTTCTTTTCCTTTCTTTTTTGTTTTTCCTTTACCAAAACGTGGGAATGCCAAATAGAAAGTAAACTTTTTTGAAAGAATTTGTTTAGCTCCCATTGTTAGATATTTATTAAAGTCTAATGCTAAAAGATTCATTTTTGCTTCTTAATTAAATTGTGAATTCTACACTTAGTGTTTCTCTATATCATAAAAGTGAAGTATTCATTTTCAATAAATTTCAATTGTTTTTTTTGGGTTTTGCCTCAGGATCAAACCTAATAATTCTATAATGGGTGTATCTTCATCTTATTGTCAGTTAAATTTTGAAGATAGTAATGAAGTTGGCAGGAGTGTAGGTGAAGATGAGCTTATAGCTGTCATGAGTTTAAACAGTAATCAGGATTTGCAAGCTACCGTTCATTTGCATCCAAATAGTTAATACCAAAAATTAGAATAGAATTTGAGACAGAAGAAGATGATTTCTATTTGACCTATGCTAAAGAAGTCGGGTTTGGGATAAGGACAAGCAGAAACCACGAAGACAAATATGGAAACTTCATTGGCAAATTGTTTTGTTGTAGTGCTGAAAGCAAACGAGAAAAAGACAAACGACATATATATGTAAAAGCAACATGTCTTGAAATAAGATTTGATTGTGAAGCTAAAATGAGAGTCAGCTGTTGAAAAGGTAGACAACTCTGTGAGATTCAATTTATTGAGAAACATAATCACTACCTCTCAAGTTCAAACAAGATGCACTTACATAGATCTCATCGAAAGATATTGTGGGATGATATTGTGGGAGAAAATATTAGCAAAAGTAAAAATGTAAATAAAGTCGTAATGTAAATGAAGCTGTGACAAACTCATGGTGGAATGGAATAAAAGAAACCAGATTGTATATAAATGTGTATCATGGGTTACATTCTTGAAAACAAATCAACACTAGTCAATTTTGAGAATAAATCACAATCTACAAATATAATCGTCACAAAGGATCTTTGAATTCATGAGCTAAACAATTGTAATACAAATATTGACTTTAACTCCAGCTTTCGATCAATATGCGTCAAAGAGAGCAAAGAGAAGCAAGAAGTTGAAACAGTTGCATCCCCATTGCCAGCTAAAAATGTAGGACTTGGAGCAAACCTAATATGAGCATATTACTAACTTGACAAATTGACGAGCCACCCAATTCTTCCTAACAAAAGCTGTACGAGGATAACTTGGCTGCAAAACCATGTGTGAAAATTAAGATTAGAGAGGTCAATAATGCTGATATGTTTATAATAGCATAAATGAGCAAAATTTGTGTGTAGTTGAAAAAAGGACGACTGCTACCTGGTAGCATAATGTTGGAGCAACCATGAAATATAACAAGCTGTTGAAGTTGACATCTTGAGTATAATCCACATTCAGAGAATTGGGCAAAGTATCTCCCTAATTGATAATTCAGGAAGGAACAACCAATTAATTATCAAGATAGATGTGAAAACAAGGATTAAATGAAATTGGTGCAGAAGATAGAACACTTAGTCAAGCAAAAGATTCATCTCGATTTAGTTTTTTTTTTTTGGTGGGTTTTTTGTTTTCTTGCTTTTTTTTCTGTTATGTGCGGTGGGGAAAGAGGAGGGGCTGTATGGCCTAGATATCATGAAAAATATAACGAAGTGAGCTTCAGCAGTTTTTAATCCCACAATTTGTAACAAATGACCAGGGAATTTTTTTCTCCTCTTGTATGCATTTCCATGTATCAAAACATACCTCAAGATCACAAAAATGGGATACAAAATTGCTGCTGTCGTGATGAATATATGAAGCAAAACAACAATCTGCAATATAAACTCATAGTTAAACCTTAATAGCTTCAGTAATACCAAGTCATGTATATTCCTGTAAAGAGCAACACACTAAACAGACTTCAAGACTTACAGGTTCAGCTATACTTTTCTATATGCCAAAAACATATAGAAAATGTATATATTTTGTTTTTGTTAAAAGTAAATTCAAGCTGCTACTTTTGTTTTTGATTTGTTTTGCCATGTAGGTATTAAGAGGCTATACATCACGGATAGACATCAAAACGAGACTAAGTCGAGAAAAGAAGTAGAAGGTAACTAGTATGAGTCATTACATAACACAGTAACCACCTGAATTGCAGCATCTTTCACTACCAGACTCAATACTATAAGCATCGGAAAAAGATAGTGGAAACAAAAGATACAAGTAAATGCTGCCCTTGGTGTAACCCTTTTGGAGAGTCTGGTTTTCATATTGCACAGCTTCTCCTTCCTCGATCCAAAATGAGCAAAAGAGTTCTAATTACTACAATATTGTCCGCAGGAACAGTAATTACTACAATTCTGCAGGAACAACGTAATTTCCATATTTTAATCCATGGTAGCAACTGTTACATGAAAGAAAAGAAAGCAGGGGAGTACATCATCATTAGCAAGACCAACAGTTTGCTGAAACTAGCCCATTTGATCATATAGTTTTCCCATGACTAATTCAATTAGGGACCAGAGATGCGTTTAGAAATAAACAAACATGCAACAAAGAAGGTACACACAATGTGATATGCTTGCAAACCAAGAAGAAAAAAATTGATTCAGAATCCAATATATTTCTCTGCATCAACAACCAATTTCTAAGTGCAGCCATGAAATCAGCCAAATAATGCGTCTATGCTAAATTAACAAATATGCTGTAATAGATAGTCTAATTATCACATCCAGAGAGTAGTCAACATATAGTTGCAACATTTCTCCAAAACATTTTTTGCCCCAAGAATAAAGTTAATATAAGAGAAATTATGTGAAGCAATAGATAATAGTCTCAACCATCAATAAGTCACTTTTTAGCAACTCCATTCAAAACCACCTATTACATTAATACCAAGAGAAGTATGCTGTTATTTGTAGAAGAAAAACAGAAATTAAGTACTCCATCCAAGACTAACAATCTAAAAATTTCTATCAAAGGCAGCATTACCAGAGAGTTCTGGAAGCGCTTTTGCAGTGGCTTCTTAGGGTTCTTTTGATGCTCCAATAATGACTGAAAATACAAAATGTCAAAATTACCTAATGTGTCATTGACAAGGCCAAGTATGAGTAACGAGAGCTCCAAGCCGTTTGTCAGGCACCATTTTCTCAAAAATATCCGAAATTGATCTCCTCTTTTCTTTTTACCTTCAGCTTGAACTGTCTAATATTTAGCAGATACATCTCAAAAACCTGATGTTAATGTAATAACAGTTAAGAATGTGAAAGATATTTCCCAGCAAGCAACACAGAGTTTAATTTGCATTTATATCAATCTAAGCTTCTAGAACTGAAACTCTATAAACAGATAACTTCCCTAAAAGAGACCAGAAGTTCATAGCACAAAAACACACACACGGAGAAAAAAAGCCTAATTTTCAACAACCCCAGATGCAGAAATTTAGATTATCAAACAACAAGGCCAAAGGATCTTACAACCTAAAATAATCAAAAAAACAAAGAAACCAGATGGGGAAAGTGAAAAAGGAAATCAAAAGGAGTACTTGATTCAACTCTTACAAAAATCTTCAGTAACAAGCCATCACCGCTCAAAACCCGACCTACGGACAAAGAGCCCCTCAAAGAAGAGACAAGCGAGCATGAATAACATGGAAGTAACAAATGGTATCGCTGCGCGAAACTCTGAAGAATAGGCGCAAAAGGAGGATTAACGCAACTTTCTGTTCAGCACAAATGGTATCGCCGTAAAGAGCATAATCAACGCAAAAGGAAGCAAAAGGAGGATAGATAGAGTTAAGAAGATTAGGCGCAAGATCGAAGAAGTGAAGTGGGAAACAAAATCAAAAGAATGAGGAGCATCGGCTTGGCTTAGAAAAGCCGAGAGGTTTGTTTTAATTAAAACGTCGACATTTTAATTACGGAACAGCACAGGAATAGCAATTTCGGAACAGGTGATCAGATGCCCTCTAACTATGCAGCGATGCCAGGTTCCCTAATGTATATGTCCAATTAATGTTAACATATTCCTCTTTACCCTTTTTTGTACTGTCCTAAATCCTAACATCGGGATCATTCTGATGGAGACCACTGCACATCATCCTGTATGGACAAAGATGAGAACAACAAAACCTAGAATCAGTAGTGTCGCAAAGCCTCCAAGCCATTGTCCGAGGAATCAACTCTGACTTGTTGGCTAAATCTAAAAGTGCTCTTTTTCCTACTCTTAGTACTGGAAAAAAATACCACCGCTCGCCAAGTTTGCTTTTTTATCTTGGCTGCACAAGTTGTCAAGAAGCCTCCTAGTTGTTCGACTAAAACTTTACATTTCTATTAAAGATATATGGACATAAATATTGAGGAAAAGCCTCCAGATAGAATTCATATTTGTTTGATCAGAACAACAAATTGTTGGATGTGGATCCCTTAGATAGAAGGACACTATTTTCAACAAATGCGGCACTGACCTGCAAATTCAACAAATACAACTGTCTTCCTTTTGTTTTCAATAAATACGGCAGGTCCTTTACATAGAAGGACACCATTTTCAACAAATGCGGCATCGACCTGTAAATTCAACAAATGCAGCTGTCTTTTTTGTATTTTCAACAAATACGGCACCGTACTTTTGGTGTCGCATTTGTTGAAAACAAAAAGAAGACAACTGCATTTGTTGAATTTACAGGTC
>JANVCQ010020675.1:0-12473 GCA_025531925.1 Erythroxylum plowmanianum
ATCATTAGTTTGATGTCACCAAAAATTATTGTTCACACCGATTATTTTTATTTTCGGTGTAACGGGTAAATCAGATACTGGGTGTTACATAAAGTTAAAATTTTGAGGGGAAAATTATAAGTGTATGATTCTAGACAAAATTTTGTAAGCAAACACAGGAAAAAATTGTAAGAGTTAAATATTAAATTGGATTAATAAAAGTAGAAAGAAAAAAATTAATAATCCAAAAGGATAAGTAAAATTTGTAAATGTATGATGCTGAATTAATTTTAGGAATTAACGAGTCCATTTCACTTTAGCTTGCATATTATTAATTTTTCACTTTATGTGCATGTTATATCACAACCATGCATGTTATTATTCATTATTAATTATTAATTAATTAAGTATTATATAGTAAATGCGAATGGGATGGTTATTATGGGTATGGTATCTATTGATTTGTTTAAACGAACTGAAACATTAATATCGAGTATTAGTCAATTAAGAGAATAGGAATTGAGTTCATCTTAGATTTGCTTAGGCTACTTTTTTTCTAACAAATTTCTATCCAAATGAAGAAGCAGCCTCGGTTTATCATTGTATTAAACACAAGATTGGAAATGGATATAGAACTTGGCACGTTGTCTTTGTTTCGATCATCTGCTCTATTTCTATTTCATCATGCCTATTTGTCTCTTGTATACGAATTAGAGGATATAGTCTCAGCAAATTAAAGACTTATGATCTGAATAAGTATAGTGGTGGTGAGTTGTGGATCTAAAACAAAACTTGTTCTCCTGGGTAGGGTATAAAATATTCCTTAATTATTATATAAACAAGGTAGTAAACTTGGCAAATGTTAACTACTTTAGATTTAACCAAGAGGAAACAAATAGGAGGTTGGGTCAGCAAATTGAAGGTTGTTGAAATTAGAAGCACAAATATATTTAGTACATATTTGTACTTTCTCCTATTGATTATCTCAAATTTTTATGTATGGATTTTAGCTTTTCATTCCGTGCAGTAGGTACAAATATAGGCTCTTCTTCTTTTCGTTTTATTTTTGTTTGATTTAAGCCTTAGATGCATATTTTTTATCTCTAAACCTTTAACTAAATCACAATTCAGTCCTAAACAATCTCAAAACTTTTAGTTTAAATCAATATTTAATTATAGTAAAATCTCTATAAATTAATATTGTTGGGATCATGATATTTATTATTTTATAGAGATATTAATTAACTGATAAATTAATATTCATTAATTTAAAGAGATTTTTGTAATTGATTGAAGTTAAATTTTGATTACATCAAAAAGCATTGTATCTTAGAAAAAGCCATGTTTCATATTAATTGAATGAATCTAAAACATAGATTCATTGTACATAATATTAATGAAAATTAATAAATAATGTTCATTGTTTCTTAATAATTAAGTATTATTCATTGTATTTTTATTAAAAACATTGAATGTACATATGTACGTATGATGGAGATAGAAAATACTTTATAAACAAGATAGCAAATTTCTTGAAACCACAATAAACAATGACTCCTCATCTAAAAGGTGTCACAAAATCAGCAATGACGGATCAAATACGCAAAGAATTATATGAGTACAAGAGAGATCATTCGACATGCACTCAAAAAGATTTGATGTTGTGGCTTGAAGAAAAGTTTCATTTGAAAGTTAGTCAAGGTACAATCTCAAACACACTCAAACGATCGACTGAGTATCTTTTGGCCAACCTAGAAAAAGGAAGGGATATCAAGCGGCACAAACTAGCAAAATTTCCAGATATGGAGAAGGTTGTTTATGAGTGGTTTCTCCAGTACCAAGATCGTGTGAATATGATCTGAGAGCTAATTTTGGAGAAGGCAAAAGATACAATGAAACTTCTATACCCTCAACAAGATTCTAAGCACAAATTTTCTCAAGGTTGGCTTGAGAAATTCAAGCTACGACACAGTATCAAGTCATTTCGTCATTTCGGAGAGAGTGGTTCGGTTGATATACAAGACATGGAGAAGCAATTGGAGTCTATAAGGGAAAAATAGATAAGTTCCCTATGAAAGATGTTTTTAATATGGATGAAACTGGTTTGTTTTATAGGTTACAAGCTGATCATTCTCTTGCTACGAAACAACTTGAGGGAATAAAACAAGACAAAGAAAGGCTAACAGTTGTTATTTGTTGTAATGAGGATGACTCTTAAAAAAATCCCTTTATAGATTATTGGAAAATATGCAAAGCCATGTTGCTTCAAGAATGTCATCATGAGTAGCTTGAATTGTCACTACCGTGCCAACAAAAGAGCTTGGATGACAAATGTGCTCTTTGATGAATATATCCGTTGGTTTGATAAAAAAAATGCATGATAGAAGATTTTGTTTGTGGTAGATAATTGTCCAACACATCCAAGATGTATTGGAGGGTTACATAATGTTGAGTTGTTCTTCTTGCCACCCAACATGACATCAAAAGTTCAACCTTGTGATGCTGGAATAATAAGAGCTTTCGAGAAGCACTATCATAGGAGATTTTACCGTAGGATTTTAGAAAGCTATCAGTTGGGGCAATCTGATCCAGGTAAGATTAATGTTTTGGATGCTATCAATCTTGCAATCTCGACTTGGACAATTAATGTTCAGCAAGAGATAATAGCAAATTATTTTCGACACTGCAAAATTCGTTTAGGGGATGAAGTCTCAAGGAATTTAGATGAACCCACTTGTGAAAACGATATTCATGAACTTGAGCTCATGATTAATGATCTCAGCTATCGCAATAAAATGGATGTCAATAGTCTATTGGATTACCTGGGTGAAAATGATACATGTTTAGAAGTCTAGAGCTTAGAAGAAATTGTGGTTAATATCCTTGAAAATAATGTTGATGATGAAGTTGAAGACAATATGGTACCTTTGGAACCAGTTACGCGTAAGAAAGCACTTGTCGCGTCTAAAACTCTTCACAATTTTTTGATGCAGTTCGAGAACACAATACCATAAATTTTAGATGCAATAAGAAAAGTTAGAGATGAGCTCTAACTAGACTTAAATTTTAAGAAAAAACAAACAACATTAGAATTATATTTCACTAAATTGTCTTAGTTATATTTATGTAAGTTTATATAATTATTAATTTATGATATTAATGGGACCCTATATTTACATAGGAGTATTTTGAAAATATATTATCTTATTATCTTATCGAAATTTGTTAAACTTTCAACTGACCCAAATCGGAACCGGAGAAAAATATTATCTTAGAGAGTTTATTAATTTACCGAGTATCAATTTAAAGAAGTTCTATTGTACGTAAAATTGACCTGCAAAAACTAACCACTATAGCTTGGACATTGGTATAATAATATCAAATTATAATCTTCAGTAAGAAATGGAAACCAATTGGATCCCTCTAGGGAAGTTTCACGTTTAATCAACCTCTAGGGAATTTTTGGCAGCTTGATACCTTTAGGGAATTTTCAGGGTTATTCAACCATATACTTAGTTTGAGAGACATGATTTATCCTCATATCAAGCATCAATTAGGAGATGGAGAGGTTATATGGTTTTGGTTCGATAATTGGACCAACTTCAATACTCTCATCCATAGAGTAAACTTTGCTCAATTAAAAGCTCGAATTCCTATTCATGCTAGAGTTTCCTCACTTATTCAAGATGGAGCTTGGTTTGGCAACTTTAGTGGATCTTCCTTGCTAATAAAGTATTTGCACAACATCCCCGGAGAGTTGATGAAGGATAAAATCACACGGAATCTATCTTTATCTAGTGCTTTTAACAACAAATCTTGCCATAAATTGTTTTTTAAGTCGGGCCAAAGTTGTTCCTTGGTTTGAAACAATTTGGAATCAATCACTAAACATAAAGGTGTTCAAAGCATGGTCATTTAGATGGATTGCTTGTGATGACAACCTTTACTACTGTCATTTATTCAATTTGAGGGGAGAGGAACAGGCGAATATACAAAGGAGTGGAAGAGGGCAATCAGTGAACTGGACTCATGAAGCCATCATTGCTCATTATAAACAATTTAAATAATTAATTTATTTTGAATAATAATTAATATTAAATAATAAAATATTATTTATTTATTTAGTAATAACATTAGATTATAAGAACTAAAATTATTTCATATGTTATAAAAGAAATAAATTAAATTTTTTATTAAGTGAATTTAATTACATTTTAAAATAAAAATAAAAATAAAGCTGAGCTCTAAGTAATTAGATCCCTATTTTATTTTATTTTTATTATATCTCAATTAAAAATCCATGTCTATTTTATATACTTAAATCAGATAGATAATAACAAATAAATAGAAAATTTTTGAAAATAAATTAAACACAAATATAAAACTGAAAAAAGAAATATAATAAACATTTAAAAGTTAGAAGCAATTAATGAATATGTAATATAGATATTGAGTTTTAAATAATTTGTGAATACAATTTGTAGTATTTATTAATAACAAAATAACTTAATTGATTATTTTCCAAAATTATAAAATATTCATTAATTTTTATAAAATTAAAATCTAATCCTCCTTTATGATTAAAATTAAAAAATATTCTAGATTTTGATTTAGTAACGCTATTTATTAAAACTAATATAAAATTTTATTTATAAAAATAATAATTATTTTAAAATATTTTTAAGTTTAAGAGTATTTAAAGATTTATATATTTTATTTAACGCTTTAAGTCTTATTAATTTCTAAACTTGACTTGGTATCGTGATATATTGGCACTGGCTGGTATGACATACAATCCAAAAGTTTTTAGTACAACCAAGCATGATAAAAAGAAATTTTTTTACCGTTTTTGATTGATACAAGAGGAGATTAATGACATTACCAATGCCACTCTTGAAAAAAAAGTGTTAAAAGTTTTTAGGAAGATCGTTGTAGATCTATTTTAAGAACAAAACGACCAAGACGAGTAGTTCCAGTCGTTAACTTCTAAAGAGCAAAGTTTTCAACATCTAAGCTCCCGTAGCTTTCTTCAACCTCTAGTGATCGTCTTTCGTGCCCAAGGTACAGTAGTCATCTTAATGGTGTCTGACTTTCAGTGGTTTTTTGAACCTTTAGAATTTGCAGTGGTCGTCTTACAGCTCTCTAACCTCGGGTATCTGCCTTCAAGCTCTCCAAAAGCTCTAGAATTTATTTCAGGAAGGCAAAAGCAATAGAGCGATAGACACTTAGAACCCTAAATTTCTAAAGAACAATTAAAATTTTGGTGCCTCATATATATTGTTTCTTAGGTGCTATGCGGGGATTTTTTCAATAATTATTAGTCTTAGTAGGCCTCATTACTATTGTTTAATTGTCTTTGAGTTATTTTTCATTTTTGTAATCTTCAAACGTCTTTCATATTAGTATAATCTACAACACCCTTTTGGAGTTTTGTGAAATCCTAACCAATCATTCAACCAAGCTTGTCATTACCTATAAGAGTCTTTTATTTGATGGTTTTGAGCTAGAAATGTCATAAATTATTCTATATAACATGGGCATTTTCTTTGTATATTGATGTATCTCTTATATACTTGTTATCCTCACAATTCAAGATGAATTTTGATTTTTAGTGAATGACCGCATATATATTTGATAATACAAATGCTATATGATTGTCATTTACATATTGAAATTTCGTACCTACATCGAGTTAATGTTATATTAGTTAAATTTTTTTTCTACTTATGACTTCTCTATTTCGAAATGTCATTAAGAAAGTATTATTAATAACTAATTTAAAATATACTATGGATTTTGTGAATAGGAATACACTTTATAATTTCATTTCCTAGCGGAAGCTTTTAATTTGGGGGTTTTAAACTAGAAGGAATATAAATTATTTCATATTACAAGTTGAGTTTATGGGCTTTTTATGTATGTTAATTTCTTCCATAACAACTTAATTGTGTATATGAACATGTAACTAATTATTATTTTTTAATTTGTATTTGATTTTTAGTCATTTTTTAATTTTAAAAGGACTTTAATTTTGTATAATCTGCAATACTCTTTATATTTTTTTTGAAATCCAAAACAATAAATCAACTGAAATTGTCATTTCCTACAAGAGTCTTTACATGTACTTTTGGAAAATCATATATGTGTTTTAAAAGATAGTTGATTTTGGTTAATTCCATTTTCAATGTTTTCAACAAGAGATAAGTGAGGGTACGCTGAGAAATTGGCGCTATATGTTTTTAAACTTTGAGATTGCTTAATTGAGGTACTAACTTCATTGGAAGGATATTTGAGCCTGAATTGTTTCATTTGTGCATATCTGCTTAATTTCATATCTCTTTAAAACTTGTTTTAATTCTTAATCAAGGCTTGACGAACTAAAATTTTGTGAATATGATAGAAGCATTCATTTCAAAACCTTTCTTACCCAAACACAAGCTCCAAACACTTAACCATTGCTAGCCCCTTAAGCCTTCTTTTTGAGTGCATGCACATTTCTATAAATTGATGTAAATATTTTATCTCCAGTTTTCTAGTTTAATTTGATCTTTGTGGAGAGTAGGATTCATAGGTTGACTAAAAAAAATCAATTCATTGAACATTTGAGGAATCTTGTTTGACTCTGAATTATGACATTTCTCTAAGAGTAGGATTCATAGGTTGACTAAAAGTTCTCTTAATTTGCAAAATTATGGTTGTAGAACTATCACAAGCTTATGATAGAGAATGGACTAAGCAGATTTTAGAGTGAAATTATCCCAAGACAAATGAGTTGAGAGTTAAACAGTATCCCTTTAGAGAAATCTTTTTTGCTCAATCTCTTGGATTAAATACTTATAGTGTTTATCTTCTAGCGCTCCTTTAGTCTACTTTGGTTGATTTATGAAAAAGGGGGTTTACTAATTTTTTGATCTCATTTTTAAGTATGGTTGTTATTTTCTTTTGCACATGTATTTCTTTGATTTTTTATAAGCTTTGTCCAGGAATACAAAGGTCTATGTATGGGGGAATTTGATTGAACCCAAGTTTTCTATATTATTTAGTGATATTTTCATGATTATTGTTATACTTTTCGGCTCTTTTTTTGGATATTGTGATTAATTTAGCTTAAGAGTGTTTGTTTTGAATTGATGTAGTTTGAGGGTAACATTGTCATAATCAGTTAGTAATTGCACTCGCTTGGTTTCGAGGACAATTGATATTGCAAATTATTGTTTTCCATTGCAAAACACTTAAGAAGTATAGCTAACAATGAAGAACAAGAAATTGCAAGTCACAAGATCAAACAAGAAGACCTCTCGAGAAAAATTCGCTGCGGCAAAGAAAATGTTTCGTCGTAGTGAAACCATGGAATATTGCCAAAGAGCTCTCAGGAAAAGTTCGCTGAGGCAAAAGTTACTTCTTCGTCGCGGCTAACCTTTGAATTAGCGACCCAAACCAAACTATTTTTGGAAATTTTACTTACCTATTCGTGTAAACTGACCTAGAACCTGTTTTAGAAACCCAATTTTGGGATAAATGATAAAAAGACAAAGGAGACAGCCTCCATTAGCTATCTATCGACCATCACTCATCATCTATGATCTTTCTCTCATCTTCCTCTCATTTTCCCTCCATTTTGCTGTCAAACCTCCACCATGGGTAGCTCAGATTCATTCCCACTTGTGAAGCTTCCGAATGTACTGCGTGGCTAGGCCATTCTTTTCCTCTTGAAGATATAGCAATGGCTGGTGTTCAATGAGCTTAAAAGGGGAGTAGTTTAATCCATGCTTCAGCTATGAATTTATAAATTCCTAGGTCTAGGATTTGTGATTCGTAGTTGAGCTACTTGATTATAGTTTTAATCAAATATTGGATATTCATTATGTGTAGTTTGAATTAGTTTATGTAGAACTTTGAGCTTAAATATATGAAGTTTCATATATGTCTATTTGTAATCTTCTTGATTCTCTCTTATCATGCATGGTTTTGTTTGATATTAAGTTGATTTTGGATTTTATTTGACCTATTGTATTGGCTGATCCTACTACACGCACTAAGGGCACTTAACAAGATCTTAAGAAATGTATTCCCACTGATTAAGATCTTGGACTTAAGGAGTACTTTAAGGTTTACCATTTTGAAGCTTAGTGATTTTTAGTCCCACAAAAATCAATTTCGAACTATGATAGCCAAAGCTCATTTTCAAGAGGATTCTATCACTGTTTAATCTTTTGTTTTAATCTTTCCATTTTCTATATCCCAAAAATCTGAAAATATATTTTACAATTTAATTTAGTTCTATTAATGATTTCAACAATCAAAAACCCCCTTTTTTCCTAATTAGCTTACATGGTATGGCATATAGGTTAACTTAGGTTTATTCATGTTAGATTCCGATTAAGAGAACGAATCGAGGTTGCACCTTATAGTGCAATCCTTGGATTATTTTTATTTAACCTCCAAGGGCTTTACGACCAAAGTTGATATTGATTTATTGGAATCTTTTGGGAATATTATAATGAACTTACTAGCAAATAAACTAATTTAGTAAATCAAAATTTTCTCATAGGATCAACTATTATTTGCTCTATACTAATTTGATTAATATAATGAAAGTTAAAACAAGGATTTCGATTTGCTATTATAGATACAAGAATGTAGATTATGTCAAGTTTAGCCATAATATTCTCTTATAAATCCACCTTATAACTTTTTTGTATACCCTTTTGTAACTAACATTGCTTTATGTCTTTTAATGCTTCCATCTAATTTGAAGTTTGAAGATGAACACCCAACTACAATTAATTATTGTAATAATAATTGAATACGATTTAGATAATCTATAAATATAGATAAAATTATTGATTAGATATTTGAAATTAACCTTAAGATTAGGGTTAAATATATTACAATTAAATTTTTGTAAAAAATAAAAGAATTATTGCTTATAGTATTTGTCTCACGAGAATCATAATATATGAGGTTTGAGAGTCCCTAAGAATCAAAATTCTTAGATGATTATTTCACTTAATGGTATTAACATGGGCAAATAAGTAGTTAATAATGACTTTGACTCATTTTTTAGATGAACAAAGATTCTATGGATGTTATCGAAAATTTTTTTGTCCATTCTAAACTCACTTTTCAATTACTTTTAGGTTTAAAAGCTTATCACCTCTTCTAATATAATCATATAACTACAATTCTCCACTGGGAAGGTATTTACAATTCTCTCTAAATAATATAGCTCATATTCATGGAAAGAGGCATTGAAAGTTATATGTAGTTTTAGAGTTAGAGGATCATAACACCTATAATCTTTTTGAAAATTTGAATAGCCAATAAAGATATTGTTTTATGCATGGATCAGTTTTAGTTTGAATATCTTAATATTTTATACAAAGATATTATTTTATTAAACTGAATTTGTTAAGTAAAGGACACGAGTGATCCTATAAGGATTTAGGCATTTATAAAAGGATTTAAGCATTCATGAAAATTTTCTTTCGTTATATGGATACATCCTTTGATTATGAATTTCTAGAACTTGAATTTCATCCTTTTGAGATTACATATAAAATGCATACAAACATTAAAAATGATAAAGTCATCTAGGATTTGAACTTAAACCAAAATGTAGCCATTGTCTAAATTAATATATTAGTGCATTTTTTTTCAGCCTAATTTAAAAGTCAAGCTCTTTCTGTGTAATCTTTCTTAAATGACCTTAAGTATAAAAAGAAAAATAACTTAATTCATTGAACTAGCTAATTGTATATTGTCTTTCTTGCAGGTCATGTTTTATGTTAAAGAGCATCGATAATTGGTCTTACTAGATTAAAAAATCAATTCTAGGTACCCACACAAGCTTGGTCTTTGGAGATTAGTTCTTAATTTTTCTTTCAACCCACATCTATTGGAGTTATATAAATATAGTACCCTAAAAAGCAAGTGTATTTACATGTAACTTAATCTTCTTCAGTTACAGTTTTGTAATGAAAATATTTATTATTAATAAAACAAAAGAGTTTGGTTTTTATAAGTATTATATATCTAGTCATAAGGTACCGAGACTCTTTTGTAAGTAATATACATATACATAGAGATGTATGGGAAAAATGTATATTATAAGAATCTAAAATAATAGATTCACACTTGAATAATCAAGTTGATCGCTTGATTATGGTTTGGACTGTAGTGTTGCGATTTATCTCTGTGCAAGTAAAGGAGTTTACTTTAAGGGAATGATGGGTTTTATATCATGATAGTAGTCGACTATTGATAATGGCACTATTAAATGAATCTGGAATCAAGTATGTTTTCAATAATAAAGTAGGAAGTTACTTTAGTCTTAAAACATACATTTTAGCATTTTCTTATTATGGACCACAATCTTGATGAGTGGTGAACTCATATATGTTTCATTATAATTCCTAATATAATTGGAATTGATTTTTACAGAGTATTAATCCAGTGTCTGCATGTTGGAATTATTAATTGAAATATGTATCAGGGAACATTCACTCAAATAAAGAGTTTATAGTGATATCATTACTTCTAGATGTTTTATGGAGACTAGTGATTAAACTGGTGCCAGGAGTTTGATAGACTAGCTACCCATCAAGTCTTAACTCCAAGATGAGATCTTATGTGTTAATCACCATATAGAGTAAAATGGGAGATCTAGAAGGAAAAATCAACATAAGGACAAAATAATAATTTTACCCATTATTATGCGGATGGCTATAATAAGGCTCATAATAGGATTTGCAATTAGACATATTATTTGAAATATGTGTTCTCATAATATTTAGTAATTCAAGAGTTTGACTAATTGTCTTTAGTAGAATGACATTTAGTTAATAAGCTAGAATTAATTCTAATGAGATTAAATTAATGCTGGGCTTATTGGAGCTTGAATTATTTAAGTCCAATAAGATTCCCTATTTGGCTTCAAGGAAGGTTATCATGCAAGGTAAGAAATATAGATGGAGGTTTTAAAGCCCATAATTGAATGTTGGGCTTGCACTAATTAAAGGTTAATTAGAAGCCTAAATGAATATTTAGAAATGGGGTAGACTCTGGTTTAATTTAATTCATTAGATTAATTATATTAAAACAAAATTTTTAAAGAAATGAAGGGAATTTCAATTTTTAATAGCTAAATGTTCAGTTGCACATTTAGCATTGAATTGCTAAATAAAGATGGTATTTATCATGCATTATCATCATTAAATGGAGTAATGATCTTACCATTAAATGGTTTAATGGTTGTCTTTTAATGATGGCATATAATGTAACCTTGTTAGCATTCATTTGATTGAAGATGAAAGAGGTGTATTTGATAGATGATCTTCCTTCTTTCATCAGTAAAACTGAAATTGACATGTCATTTTAGGTTATTGGTCTTTTCATGTAGCCATCTTAAAACAAATGAGAAGAGTCTCATTTAATGGCTTCTTTATGTTTTATTAAAGAAAGACATGATGCATTAATGCTCTTTCTTCTTTCTTTTCATGCATAACCTAAATTGACAAGGAAAAAGAGAGGTGTTCTTACATTTTTGGACTCTCTCCTTTCTTATATGTGTTAGCCGAAGTTTGCATGAGAGGTGTTTCATCTTTGGCTTCTTTCTTCTAAGAAAAATCTCCTCCAAAGTTTTCTTCTCCTTTCCCACCAAAGGATCTTGTTAACAAAATTGTCCAAGAAGAACAAGTGGTCAAGAAGAGGAAACAATAATAAGTAGAAGAGGATACATCACCTTGGAGAGGATATAATGCCAAGGATAGGATATCATAGCCAGGAGTTAAAGCTGTAGCGAAGTAGTCGGTAATATAATCTTCATCTTGTTCTTATAATAATTATTTTCCATATACCGTATCATGTATGGTGGCATGTTGATTTGGTTATCTTGCTTCTGTTGTGTTATGATTTCTAAAAAAGTTTTGAAATCTACCATTTAACCAAATCTTGCTTGTTTTCTTTTCCGATCCAATAATATCTTTTTTGTTTTACTTTATAAGCATTATTTCAAAGAGAAACTTCTATAGATATGTCTATATTCACCATAAAATAGGATTTCACATTATGAGAATTGAAAGTGCTACTACCATATGAGAAAGATCTTTAAGAGTATAACAAGGATGTGGGTTATATAATGCCTTCTTTTTGACATGTGAGAGATTACGAGTTCGCTTTATGTAATGGTGTAGCCTAACAAATGATTTAGCATATGCTATGCTCTTTTGATGAAAATATGACCCATAGTGATTTAGAGAAAATGTCATGCTTCTTTTTCTTATAAGGTCTCTACTAAACGGGATTTGGAGTTTTCTTTGTGTGATACTAGAGCTTAATAAATGATTAGCATAAGATATACTCTTTTCATGAAAATATTGTAGGAAAATCCCGGTCCATGTATCATATAAACGGGGCGCGGAAAACAAAAATTTTTGTTGCCGGGACTTTCCCGAAAGCCAGGATCCATGTGTCTGTATGCAAACTCAAACCTA
>JANVCQ010020740.1:0-12470 GCA_025531925.1 Erythroxylum plowmanianum
GAAATGTTTTAGAGGTTGAATGATCATGACAAGGAGTTTTGTATATACTAGAATGTTGGTGAAGAAATGAACATATACATATGTATATATTGATGTTTTGTTTCATATAAATGCCAAATAATGGGTTAGGAGTTGTTTTATAGATGATTGATGTTGTATATGACGAGTATGAAATTGTGAGTTATCCTACACATGTTTTTAAAATGAATTGGTTGTAAAAGGGATGTTTTAATGAGAATTGGAAGTTGATAAGTATAGAAATGCATTTATAATATGTTTGTGTTAATGTTTGAGTGTAGAATTGAGTTGAAATAGAGTTGAGAATGAGGAATAGATGGAGTAGAAAAGGTGATCTTTGTATGAGTTGTGTTAGAGTAAGATTTGGAAACAAAATTGGTGGTTGAACCGAAAAATGCAGCAACAATATGATCTCTGAGTATGCTTCAATCTTTTAGCCATAACATTTTCTCTAGTGATCCAAATGAGATTATTCTTAATTTGGATTAAACTAGAGACATAGGGATACATTCTTTATGAAGACATCAAATTTAAATTCTGTCTTTAAGAGTCAAAAATATTAACATGAAATTGAGAACTGAGTACAGTATATTGTTGGATGAATGTATATGTTGTGTTATGTTTTAAGTGGATGAGAAAGTGTTATATTTTGAGTGTTTATGATCTAGTGGGGAATATGAAATGTGTATGGATGATTTTGAGTAGAAATTAGGTATATTTGAAGAAGTTATCCACTTGAGATGATGAATCAAATGAGTTGAGATTGAGAGTTAATGAAATATAATTGATGTTTGAATTGTTATAGAGTGATATTGCATTAAAAGAGGTGAATTTGGAAAGATTATGAGTGAAAGTAATGTTAGAATGGGTATAGGATCCATTGGAGATGTCTTTAAGAAGGGAAATTGAGCAAAAACCTGAAGGATACATGGTCAAGCTATGTAAATTGACACTGACTGTGTGTTCCTGATACAAAAACACCACCAGACCCGTAAGAAACACGGCCTACCCATGTGGGTTCACACAGGTATGTGTTTTGACCCTTAAAATGGCAAAATATCTTGTTAGAGTCTTCATAGAAGTTTTAAATCTACAATTCCTCTTCGAAACCATCCTAATATGACATTAATTCGACATATATAACAAAAGTTATGGTGTTTGTCCCAAGAGATGTTTGTTTATGAATGATTGACTTATCAATGTTGCTTAATGAGATGTTTAGGCTTGTTAATGATATTAAATGAGCCTAATTGAAGTACGATTGAGTTATTAACATAAGAAGAATATTCTAGGTGTTAAAGAATGTTTCAAAGATCTTGATAATTGGTTATGAGACATGTATTAAGGACATATACCCGAGAATGTCATTGAACATGCATTGTACATATTTAATATACATATGTGTGCATCAATAGACACTTATACAATTGTGCAAAATTGCGATATGTGTATGTTTTGCATGATATAAAGGAACATATAAAGCACCATCTTTTAGAAGTTGCTGGGAATTCAAGACAATAGCTTCTAGAGCAAACTGTGAGTAGACCTAGATGGTCTTACTTTATTGCGGTTTTGTTTATATTATGAATTGAATGATTATGTAATGTGAATGTGTTGGTCCTGGACAATATATGTCTGAGGAGTTGATAAATGAGAGAATATTGAAGTGCTCCTGTATGTGAATTTGAATGAAATAAATGTACACAATTTGATTGCTAAATGTTGGACCACGTTCTGGTGATAAATGTGTTCTAAATATGCATTTGCATATGAACAAAAAGCGATTCTCAACTTTAACGTTGAATGCCGGATTAAGGTCCGATGATATGTGAAAGTGAATAATTGATTATATGTGATTAATGCACTTCATTATATGAATGCATGAAAGATAAAGGTAGTTGTGACCAGAGTAACCACTGAAAAAAAGAGCTAAAAGCTCAAAATTTGAAAAAGAGCCTCAAGCTCAGAAAGTGATTAAGAGCTAAAGGCTCACTATATAAAATAAGCCTAGTATTCCCAATGGATACGAGGAAATTATTAATGAGCTTAGTATCCACAATGGATATGGGATAGTTATAGGCTCTTGGTCACAATAAAGTAATAACTAAAAGTGAGTCTCATGAGCACTGCACATGCATGTGATATTTATGTTTTAAATAATCTAAATGATTTATGAATGTGATAAGTGTTTGAAAGATAAATGGTTATTAATGCAATGAAGTAAATTATAAGATTATATGAACTGTACGTGTTATGTGATTGAGAGAGTCATCGAGGATGGTCACTCACTGAGTTCGCAAAATTCACGCAAAATTTGTAATATTTTTCAGGCTTAGAAGAGTACCCCGTTAGGCAAACGGGAGTATAACTACTGCATACAGGTGAAAGATCTGCATAAAATTTTCCATTAATTTTTGTATTAGGGAATGTGTTTCGAAATTATTGTACAATGTGTATGCGAATGCATTTATATTGTAATGATATTATGATTGTGAGTGTTTTGAATCTGAAATGAGCCCTAATGATTAATGAAATTCTGATGATTTGAAAAATGTTAGTAACTCCTGTAAATGAAAATATTTATGAAATAAAGTATGGACCAGAATTTGAATACTGATTTCCACGTACACGTGATATTTTTGAAAAAAATTGTACTGAGTTTCAAGTGTCTGATTATCTCAAGGAGTATGTTAGCACGCCACCCTTATAAGGCACGAACTCGAATATCACTGAAGATGTCGAGTCCGAGTCTTGCAAAAGTGGGGTGCTACATTGGAGATGAAAGAGTTAGGGTTTAATGGTGATTTTGAAGATTTGGAAGGTAAATCAAGTAAGTAGTTTGTTAAATATTATGGGTTTGGTTAAATGAAGCATTTATGATGATTTTTAGAGGTTAAATGACATATAATGGTGTTTTATGTATGATGAACGTGGGTGATGAAATATTTAGGTAAATTTCTTGTTTTTGCATATGCATGATGATTAATGATTTATAATTTGTTATAAAGATGTTTTGAGGTTGAATGATATTCTTCATGGGGTTAGGATGAGTGTTGAAAATCAATAATGAATGGGTAAATGTTTATGTTTGGTTTTTGGGTTAATGATCAAATGTGGATTATGATTTGTCTTATGAATGTTTTGGATTTGAAATGGAGTTGAGAATGAGGAGTAGATGGAGTAGAAAAGATGATCTTTGCATGAGTTGTGCTAGCATAATATTTGGAAACAAAATTGGTAGCTGAGTTGGAAAATGCAGCAGCAACATGATCTCTGAGTATGCTACTGTGTTTTAGCCATAACTTTTTCTCTAGTTATCTAAATGAGATGATTCTTAATTTGGATTAAACTAGAGACATAGGGATACATTTTCATGAAGACATAGAATTTAAATTCTATCTTTAAGAGTCCCAAAATTTGACATGAAATTAAAAACTGGATACAGTACACTAAAAGAATGTATATGTTGTGTTCTGTTTTAAGTGTATAAGAATGTGTTATATTTTGAGTGTTTATGATCAAGTGGGGAATATGAAATGTGTAGGGATGATGTTGAGTTGAAATTGGTATACTTGAAAAAGTTATCCACTTGAGATGATGAATCAAATGAGTTGAGATTGAGAGTTAATGAAATCTAATTGGTGTTTGAATTATTATGAAGTGATATTGCATTAGAAGAGGTGAATTTGGGAAGATTATGAGTGAAAGTGATGTTATAATGGGTGTAGGATCCATTGGAGATGTCTTGTAGAAGGATAATTGAGTAAAAATCCGAAGGATATATGGTCATACCGTGTAAATTGACACTGACCATGTGTTCTAAATGCAAAATGGGTCACTAGACCCATGAGAAACACGGGCTGCCCATGTAAATCCATATGGTATGTGTGTTTTGACCCTTTAAATGGCAAAATATCTTTTTGGAGTCTTCATGGAAGTTGTAGATCTAGAAATCCTCTTCAAAACCATCTAAAGATGACATTAAGTTGAAATTTATAGCAAAAGTTATGTTATTTGTTCCATGAGATGTTTGTTTATAAATGATCTACTTATCAATGTTTGTCCAACGAGATGTTTAGGCTTGTTTGTGATATTAAATGAGCCTAATTGAAGTATGATTGAGTTATTAACGTAAGAAGAGTGCACTAGGTGTTAAGGAATGATTCAAAGATCTTGATAATTGGTTATGAGACATGTATTAAGGACATATACCTGGAAATGTCATTGAACATACATTATACATATTTAATATATATATGTGTGCATCAATAGACACTTATACAATTGTGAAAACTTGTGATATGTGCATGTTTTGCAAGATATAGGGGAACATATCAAGCACCATCTTCTAAACGTTGCCAGAACTTTGAGGCAATAGCTTCTGGAGCTAACTGTGAATAACCTAGACGATTTCTCTCAATTGATTGTTTGTTTTATTTTGTTTGAATTATTGAATGAATGTGATTTGGTTGTGTTGATACTAGAAAATCAAGGTCTGATAATTATGATATGTGAATAAGATATTGAAGTGCTGCTTGTCTATGAATGTAATGAACTAAATGTTTCATGACATGATTGATTATGAGAGAAGCATTCCATACATGAATGCATGATCAGATAATGAGAGTTATGACTTGACTAGCTGCCGAAATGTAACACCTCACTCCTACAAGATCCAAATTTGACATCGATGGGTAATATCTGAGTCTGTGCCTTACGAGGGTGACATGCTAGAACACTCAATCAGTCAAAACTCGATATAAATTTTTTTTTATTTTGATGCAATCAAATGCGCAGAAATCAGAAATCAATTTGGGCCCACTTTCATTCATAAACATCTTAAATCAACACATTACAATCAATAGAATTTCAATAGCCAATTGAGGCCCATTACAAATAAAAAACACTATTTTACAGAAATTGTGGATTACAAATTTATACATGAATAGGATAACACTAATGCAGATGCGTACTGATCCCGACCTCTATCTTTCCCTTACATGTAGTAATTATACTCTCGTTTGCCTAATAGGTTATTCTTCTGAGTCCTGGAAAAATAATTGCAAATTTTGAGTGAGTTTTGAGAACTCAATGAGTGACCATCATCGATGGCTCACCCGGTCACATAACACATAATCACTTTCACAACGTTTCACACTTCACATTCAATAGATATAATCACTCATATTATGCATATGTAGTGCACATGAGACCCACTTTCCACTTGTTACTTTGTTGTGACCGAGTCCTTAAACTGTCTCATATAAAGCTCATTGATAACTGTCCCTTATCCGCATGGGGGATACAGGGCTCATTAAACGTTGAGCCTGAGGCTTTGATTCACTTTTGAGCTCGAAGCTCATTTTCTCTCGTTTAGCTTTAAGCTTTGATCAGTGGCTACTATGATCATAACAGTTATTATGTTTCATGCATTTATGAAATGAAATGCATCAGCCACATTTGCATGATCCCATTCAATCTCATTCTCATATCATCGAACCTTAGTGTGGCATTCAACATTAAGTTGAGATTCACACTTTCACTTACATAAAAATGCACATTCAGAATACATTTAACAATCACATTAAGTACACTTAGTTCATCTCATTCACAAACAAGCAACAATTCAATATCTCATCAATCAACACAATCATTGGACCTTCTGTTCGGAATCAACAGTCAAGACGCATTCATATCAACATTCAACAGTCAATTAATACAAAAATCAAAGAAAACAAACAATGAAACGAGATCATCTAGGTCTACTCACAGTACGCTCCAGATTATCATTTGTTTCCAAATTATGGAAATGCCTGACTGCGGACATTTAACCTACACAACCCATTTATGCAAAACACACGTTGCACATACATTAATAATTGCACACTTACAAGCATTTATTTATGCACAATTGCATAAATGGACTATGTACAATGCATGCTCAATGATAATCTTGGGTATTTATCCATTAGTTTTTTCACAAAATCAATCCCATATCAAAACTCACCTAAGTATAATTTATTATTAGGTTTATACCTCAATAAAACCATTAAATCACAATTCATAATTCATTGAATCACTTTCAGATTTTTCTAAGACACCCCTTTCAAGTCTACAGTTCACGTTCAATCAAAAGGTAAAAATGAGGTAATTTGGTCAAAATCTCTTCTAGAAAAGTGTTCCTCTATGTCTTATATTTCCATTGACACCAAAATCACTCAATTTGGTGTAGTAATTTGGAAGATATGCCTAAAACATTATCAAGTTATCCATATTAAAAAAATAGTGTACTATGCACAACTTCCATCCAGAAATTCAACATCTTAGAGGCTGAATCAAAATTCCACTTTTACATATGCTTTGTATCCCTATTTCTCTAGTTTACTCCAAATCAAAAATAATCTCATTTGTAATCCTACAGGTCCAAATATAATCAAAATACTGAAGTATGGTCAGTGAAAGAACACCAGTTCATATTATTTAAGAGCACACTCACTATACCCATCCCACGTTTTTCACTCAATCTTTCTCAATTCATATCAGAATACTACCAATTTTTGTGGAGAGGTAGAAAAATGTCTTACAAATCCAATGGTTCAAGAATCAAGTCATTTAGAGGTCTAGAGAAGATGTTATGGTCAAAAGAAGCAAGACTATTCAGTAAAAGACAAAATCTCAAATGCACGATCGTGCATTTGCACAACGGTGCAAATTTCTCTTCAAGCACAATGGTGATTTTTTGCTAACCTCAAAAGTCACTACCATGCATGCAAATCCATTTTGAACCCCAAAAGTCACCATTGTGCTTATGCACGACGGTACAATTCTACTTCTTCTTCTTCATCGACATGTCAACTTCAAACTTCCATAACTTTTGATCCAGAACTCCAAAATTTACAAACTTTATATCAATGGAAAGTTAAAAGAAAGATCTACAAATTTCATGAAGATAAGTTTGTCAAAATCTCTCCATATCAGTACAGAAAAATCACAGAAGTTTCAGATCGAAAATCCAACTCTCCACTATTCATTCTCAGAAAATTTCTAGACTTCCACTTTCCAAAATCCAGCACTTCAATTTTTATTCTAGTCATTTCCACTCCATTTCAATCAACTCATTCACCATAAATTTCACAATACCCATAAATACACAAGTTTACTCAAAAATCTAAAATTCATAAAAACCAAAATATTAATTATTCACTCTTCATATTCTGCATTTTACATTTTCTGCACTTTCTTAACTCTCTTCCTCTAACTATCATTTATACAATCTTTCTCACTTCAGACCATCATCTTTCAATTATTTTTCAACTGAAAAACCATTCTTTTGGTTATCTCTAAACACTCACATATTCACTTACACTCATATAAATATATATACATATTCACAGTGAAGAGAAACATAGTATATCATAATATCATCCTTTCTACGTTCTCTATTTTTCTCCTCAACTTTCATTTAAACACTCATTCTCTTCTCAAACCATCACTTTACAATTGCTCTTCAACTCAAACATCATTTTCTTGATCATCCCTAAAGCTTCCATCTACTTACGTATACACATGCATATATTATATATATATATATATATTTACATGCACAGTGAAGAAAAATCGAAAATAGAGTATATAACCTTTTCACACTTTAATTTTCTACACTCATCTTATACACCATAAAATTTCTATTTCTAACTCCAAGAATCATTTTTCATCACTTAATCACTAGCAATCCACCAACTACTAAGTTAACACTAAAACCAAAATTTCATCCCATCTACACTGTGTTCATGAATATATACATATAAATATCATTTTACATGCATATGAATATATGCATGTAAATATCCCCAACTCTAAAGAACTTATTCACTACTTGTTGAAAAATCCAAAAGCTTCAACTATCCCAAAACCCTAACTCCATGCAAAATTACGTACTCCTCTGTGTAATTGACCAACTTCTAGTTTTTCTTTAGGTACTAAACACCAATAGTAAAGTGGGTTTGATAAGGAAAAGGAAAAGCACAAAAAGCTATCAGGAGGATATTTGATGAAAACTTTGTGTGTTGGGAGGAAATCTGAAGAAGGTAATAAAGAAGGAAGAACTTAAACATATCACTTAACCTTTTTAACTCTCAGATAACATGACTTACTTTCTACAAGGTTCTAAAAATCACTTAGTCAGTGACAGTTGTCACTTTCCTAATCCCTAAACTCTAACCAAGTTCCTTTTGAACTAATTCCCTTAATTCTCATCTGTACAATCCAACTATCTCTAAATCTTCTTTTGATTTCTTTTCTTTTTTTTCCTATTTTCCATAATACTTTATAAATTCTGAAATAAATCCTAAATTTACTAAAATTCACAAATATAATGATTCCACTAATCAATAAAATTTCTAATATAAATAAATTCAAAATTCACAAATTTTCCAAAAATAACAACGCAATCCAGATATACCCGGAATTATTCATGAATGCATGTATATTTATTTTCATATGCAGAAAAATTCACTATTTATATGTATGTGTATGCCATATTATGCATGAGTATGAATGTGTTTCCTACTTTCTTAGCAATTTCTCTTATTTATTGTTTTTGCCTTAATATGGGTAACAGGATGTTACACAACTGCTACTGTCCCACCACAAATCACGTCACCCATCTTATCCTCCTTTTCTTCTAGTTCTTCTTTAATTATACCTACATATATGAATCAAACTTTTTCCATCAAACTCAACTCCAAAAATTATGTTTCCTGGAAATTACAGTTTACACCTTTGATTAATTTATATAACCTTTATGGTATACTCCATGGGACATAACTACCACCCTTGAAAGAGATCTTGAACCCTTCCACAAATCGTCTAGAGATAAATCTAGCCTACACTGCCTGATTCATGAAAGATCAGATTTTATTCTCTTAGCTACTATCATCTATTTCTGAAGAGATCTTTACCCATCTCATCGGGTTGTAATCTTCATCTGAAATTTGGCTTCCTCTCACTGCTACTTATAATATTGTACGCCATGTCCAATGCACTCAATTATATTTTTAGCTTCATAATCTCTCCAAAAATGATAAATCAGTTTCTGAATATCTTCATCAAGCAAAATCGATTTCTAATTCGTTAGTGTAAGTTGGCAACCTATTTCTCTTGTAGAATTTAATGCCATTGTATCTCGCAAGCTTGGAATAGAGTATGATGGCATCATTGGTTGTTTACAATAACGAGCCTCCCCTGCCTCCTCCAACAAATTATATGGTCAATTGGTAGCTTATAAACTACTCCTTAAAGCGCAACAATCTTCCTTACCTACTATTAATCTGGTCCAGAATAACAATTCCCCCAATTTTTCTTGCTGAGGACATGGGCGTGATGCTAAAGGGAGACGTGATTGTTCTCATTAGTCATCTGGCTCTTTTTCATCCCACCATCCTTTTGTTATTTTCTAGATTTATGGTTACCATAATCACTCTGCTCTCACCTGTCGACATCGATTTGATGCTAACTTTGGTCAACAACATCATCCAACCTCTATAAAACAATCTAGTGGTCTTCAGTCTCAAGCTAATTTGACTACTAGTTTGCCCTCTTCTTTTGCCGACTCTCCATCTGATTTGGATCAATCCTTCTCCTGGTATGTGGACATTAGCGTAAATCATCATGTCACTCTAGATTTACCTTTCATCTTTCTGATGCATACAAAGGTAAGGGTGCAATTCTTGTTGGGGATGGGGAAAAGTTACCAATTCATCATATTGGCTTCACCTCCATTCCATCTTCCAAACATCTTTTTCTGCATAATGTTTTACATGTTCCACATATTCCTAAATCTTTGTTGTTTGTTTAAAAATTTTGTCATTATGATAATTGCTTTTTTTAGTTCCATTCTGATCATTGTCTTATGAAGGATCAGATTACCAACTTATGTTGGAAGATTGGCATGCTCATCTCGGACATCCCAATTTTTAAACTTTTAGTCGTTTAATTCATCAATTTCAGTTACCATGTTCTTCTTCTAAGCGTTCTTCTCACAAATGTTTCTTTTTTGTTTAGGTAAATTACATAGAACTTCTTGTCTTTAACTCAGAATCGAAGTACTCAACCTTTAGAATTGATTCATTCAGATATCTGGGGAACGTCTCCTATTTGTTCTTCTTCTGGACACAAATATTTTGTCATTTTTATTGATGATTGCTTTTTATTTACATAGTTATTTCCTATGAAATGTAGGAGTGAAGTTTTCCATATCTTTTGTCAATTTAAAGCCTTAGTTGGAAAACAATTTGATCATCCCATCAAACAATTTCAATCAAACTGGGGCGGTGAATTTTGCTCCTTACATAAATATTTTCAAAACCATGGCATCTTTCATAGAATTATGTGTCCTTATACACACGAGAAAAATGGCATAGTAGAGAGGAAAATTAGACATATCGTTGATATTGGCCTCACATTATTAGGCCATTCTGGTTTTTCATTTAAATATTGGCAATTCATTTTTGAAACCACCATTTTTCTTATTAATTGTCTTCCATCTACTACTTTATCTAATCGTATTCCTTTTCAATTCCTTTTCAACTAATTTCCTTATTATATTTTTCTTCGTCTTTGGGTGTGTGATTTACCCACTACTTCATCCTTATAACAAAAATAAATTTTCTTTTTGTACCAAATAATGTATTTTCCTAGGTTATTCTTCTTATCATTTTGGGTACCGATGTCTTGACAAAGATACTAGAAAATTATATTTTGCCCAACATATTGACTTTGATAAGTCTCTATTCCCATTCCATCGCGTCTATAACTCTACTATTGCCTCCGAAGTTCAGCCTCCATAGAATTCTAGTCCTTGGCTTACAAGTCATAGTGCCAACAAGCTCACTTGCTCAGCCACTAATTGTTCCTCCTTTAGATACCTCTTCTTCCTTACATCATTTTAATTTTAGCTCATCCTTTCCCTCTCCTACTTCAATTCTTTCACCCACTAATCTCAATCCCCCATCTTTTTCACCTTCTCCTCCCACTTATATACAGCCTTCTAATCCTCAATTGCCCTTTTCAATTCAGCATGTCTCTAATCCGAATGGCATCAATTTATTTGTGGACCTTGATTTGCCTCTAATCTCACCTGATTTAGTACAACCATCCACCCCTCCTTCGTCTGCCAACCAAAACCTCACTAAAACACATCCCATAAAATTATGCCCTCCTAAACCACACAAATATGCTTATCTACATTAGACCTTCCCTTCCCCTATTGTTTTCAAACCCACGTCCTTCACCCAAGCTCAAAATTTTTTGGAATGGGAGCAAGCTATGGCATTGGATATTGATGTTCTTTGACATAATTAGACCTGAGAGCTTGTGTCTTGCCCTCCTAATGTTAATTTCATTAGTAATCACTAGGTTTACAAAATTAAGCAACATGTTGATGGGTCTATTGATTGGTTTAAAGCTCAATTAGTGGCTTGTGGGTACACATAGGAGTATGACTTAGATTTCCTCAAACTTTTAGTCTAGTGGTGAAGCCGATGACCATTCGTTCTATTTTATCATTGGCTATTTCTAAAGGATGGTTTATTCAGTAGCTGGACATTAGAAATGCCTTTCTTAATGGGAATTTGGACGAAACCCTTTATATGGTTCAACCTCAGGACTTTGTTGATAAACAATTTCCTAATTTTTTTTGTAAATTGTGGAAGTCTCTTTACGACTTGAAGCAAGCCCTGCATGCCTAGTATTAACGTCTAAGTGCCCTTTTACTTCAGGTTGTCGACTGAAGATGCCAATAAGTGTCATCAATTATATGGAGCTTTACAGTATGTCACTCTTACACATCTAGATATCTCCTTTGCAGTTAATAAACTCTATCAATTCTTACATCAACTGACCGCAACTCATCTTCAAACCCTTAAACTCTTGTTGCACTATTTACATAGAACTATAGCTTTGAGCTTATTCATTGCTCCATATTCTTTTGATCACCTCACAACCTATAGTAATGTTGATTGGGTCAACTGCCCAAATGGTAGGAAATCAACAGGTGATTTTCTTATCTTCATTGACTCCAGTCTCATTGCTTAGAAATCTAGCAAACATAAGACTGTGGCCAGATCATCCACTGAGTCTGAATTTAAGGTTATGGATAATGTTTGTGTGGAATTAAAATGGTTGATCAAACTATTTAAAGACTTAGTATCTGCTTTCTAGAGAACATCCCATGTTTGGTGTGATAATGTTGGTGCTATTTTCTTATCTTCTAATGTTGGACCCCGAACTTTTCTTGGAAGTTAGAAATATTAAATGAGAAATTTTGGTGATTATTCATGTGTAAAGAAAAGAAGAATTCTTGAATTTGAAATGAAGTAGAAAAGATAGTCATGTACAAGATGGGTTATGTGTGAAATGATGGAAGTTATAAGTGAAACTTGTTCATTGAGTAT
>JANVCQ010020787.1:0-12466 GCA_025531925.1 Erythroxylum plowmanianum
TCCTATGCATAGAGTGATAGAGATGCTTGAACAAGATGTGGAAAGTCTAGAATTGCCTCCAAAGCCTCTGTTGTCTTCACAAGTCGTAGAAGATGAGGATACTGAAATTGATGAACGCCCAATAGAGATAAGAGATCCTATAAGTGACTGTTCTGATTCCATCAGTTTACTTGTAGATGTAGAGTAAGTAGTAATTTAGAGTATCCATCAGAAGAAAAATGAGACTGTAAGTAAAAGGTTGCTACTATCATATTTAAGGCCTTGAATTCAAGAGCCATCTAAAGTACTTAAGAACTGTAATATAACAATATAATTGTAATCACAAAGTTGTGATTTTGGCAACCTGTCTTATGGAAATGATCATCAATAAAACTCTGTGTTGACATATATGATATGTGACTTTCTGCAAGATAAATAATGGTTGTCATAAAATAGGAAAATTAATAAAATTTTACATTTTATAAAAATATTAATAAAAACTTTTTGCTATTTCAATAGCTAAATTTGAAGTAAATCTCACATGTTGTCTCTTTCTAAAATAGAAATTTCAATTTTTGGACTATGTTTCTACTTTCAAACAATTTTGTTTTTAACTGTACCACATTGAAAGTGTGCTGCAATATTGGTGACAAGTCTTCTTTATTGGACAAAAGACGAGTATCTAACATTGTAAAAACATTTTTGTGCTTATTAAAATATTTATTAGAAACTTTTTAGTTTTGTACTGGTTGAAATACTTTATAGTATCTATTTTAAAAAGTGTTGGCCAATGATTTATTGAACAAATTTTCTTTTATGCCTTCTGCATAAGTCTATCTTAAAAAATATTGACATAAGTCAACATCAAATTTAATTTTAATTTAATATTTAGTTTAAAATTTTAAAAAGTAAAAAGTTAAGAAATTCAATTATAAGATAAATCAAAATTTTATCCTAATCAAATTCATAAAATCATTACAAATCATATATTTTAAATGCATATATAAGTCACTTTGATGAAAAACAAATATATAGCAAAAAGTTCGTCGTATCAATGTAATTTTGAATGTATTATATATGATATAAAAATTGAATATTTCTTATAACTTTTGTATATGTAGTTATACTATTCATAAATTAAAATATCGTTATCCATAACAAGTTTTTCATTGCACAAAAATTGTTATAAAATAAATTAATTGGTTATAAAACAAAACAAAACATAAAGCTATTATAATACTCTCTATATTGAAAACTTAACTAACCTTTTTTAAAAGAAAAAGATATTTATATTAACACAAGCTAAGGTTGACAAAATATACATCTCAATGACAAGAAATCTTTAGTCACAACTGAACAACGAAAAAAAGATTAATGCAAAACCTAGGAACCTACTCTTAGAAGTAGCTCAAAAATTGTTATAACTTAACTAACTTATAATAAAAGTATTACAATTTAATCATCCTTCCTCTTCCTTGATAAAATCTTATTATTTTAAATTTAAAATTATGCATATTTTACTATTAACTTTTTCTAAACATGAAAAAATTTTGCATTTTTCAAGTTTTTCTAAAAATTAAAATATTTTAAAAAATTTAGTTCCCTAATTTAATTTTCGTCAAATTAATCCTTCAATTTTTTAAAATTATCTTGTAACCCTCAATCTCAACAATTAAAAGGTAAGATTATATTTTTCTTTGCGAAATAAAAAAAAACAATATCATTAAGAAATAGAACTTGGGTACTTTCCATTTAGACCTTCAATTTTCCCTGCATTAGTCTAACTTCAGGCCATTATTTAGCCTAAACAACGAAATATTCAATGCACCGTTTTCCACTTCTTTACAAGTTCAACTAGTATGTCCCTACTAGTCCTAATTGACTTGCCAAATTAGGGATTTCTCAGAGGTAGCTTTTACGTTCGCCCAGTGCATGCAACATTAAATCATGACATCTCCAAGCCTCATTTATGTAAACGAGATGCTGATATTGTTTCATGAATCCTCTCGCTATTGTTTTTGCCTTACATAAACTTTCCATCATAGAGCCCCCAGCTTGATTGTTGCACTATGTTCCCTCAGTTCGTCTTCATTCTTTTTCTTTTCACTACTTTTGAAAAGCTTCCAGATTTCCACTAATTTTATGTACTTACTATTGTCATCTAATCTTCTACAAACATCTCCTCCACTAGTATACTCCTCATGAGTTTTTGCACACTCATTCCAGTCATGTTGGCACCCAGTCTTGCCTCTCAAGAAGGGAAGATTCCTAGATTTTCTAGGTAAGTTCTTCAAACTTCCTCTTATTAGTTGCTTTGTACTAATAGTATTTACATTATCCATTATTCGGGGACCTTAATTCCTTTTGCCTTATCCAAAGTAAAACTTTATTCCATTTATCTTCTTATGTTCTCTTTGATAGTCTGAATATTTTGTCATTCCTTTCTTTCCAGATGTTATACAATAGTATACCCATTTGTCCTGTATTCAACTCTTTGTCCCTTTTATTCCTAAATTTCTAAGTTGAGATAACCTCAATTGTTCCTTTCCAGGTTGATTGTATTTGTACTTGTATTCTACTTTTATGTGTATAAATGTTCTATAAGTTCCTTATGAACCTACACCGGAAGAATAAGTGATCATAGTCCTCTGAAGATGATTCACACAGCATACATAGTCTATCCATTTCTGGTACTTTGAGTCTGTCCTTTGTTAGGAGCCTTTCCAAAACTGCTAAACATAAGATGAAGCACTAAGTTGGAGCAATTCCTTTACTCCAAACTCTTTTACACCACCCATATGTAGTTTATCGGGGTCAAATAATAGTTTTGTAAATGGTTGTGGAGAATTTATCTACATGATTCCATAATTTTGTCTTCCTTCTTAGCATCTAGTATATAATTTGGCCAGTTGTTAGTAAAGATGTCCTTTCCTCTCTTTAAGTGAAGGGGCGATACCCATCTATTTCTTTCAATGATCCAATTAACCATAGTTCTAGCTGGAATCATAGTTTTTAATGTTATACACTCTCTGTTCAAGAATAGAAGCCTTATAGGATGCCAATTATCAAACCAGAAGCTAGTATGGCTCCCATTGCCTATCTTGTATGTGATCATTGGTTGCATTTGACACCTTGACTTCATAATTTGCTTAAATGTCCAGGAAGATTTAGTGATATACTCCATTGATCAAATACTTATATTTTCTATATAGTAGAAATTGATCCATTTCACTTATAAGTTCTCTTTCAATTTTTTTCGCATAGCTTCCACAAGTTTTTTTCCATTAGATCCTTGCATATGTTCTTTACTGAAGTGATATCCAATCCCCTTCTTTCCTTTATTTGACATACACTGCTCCAATTCAACTTTGAGATCTTCTTCAACTTATCCAAAGTTTTTACCGTTCGTTTGGGGATAGGTAATGAGAGCACTAATATACATACATATTAGATAATACCTCTTATGCAAGAGTCAGTCTTCCTCTGTAAGATAGGAACTTGTTGCAACAAGATGAAACCTTCCTTTGGAAGGACTTAACTAATGGGTACAATCTGTTGAAGAGATTAGAACTCCGAGATATTTAAAAGGAGCTAGCTAGATTTGAGTTCCCATTTTTTCAATGTATTACCTCACCTCTATGTTTGTACCTATTGACATAAAGTAGCCACTTTTGTTAGAGTTAAAACATAGACGTAAGAATCTTTTGAAGTCCTCTTGAGATTGTATCGGCACTTTGATAGATTTAGGGAAAGCTATACAAAATAGCAACATGTCATCTACATAGGACAATTGTGATATTCTTAATGTGTCATATTTATGATGGAACTTAAACTCCAATTTTTTTAAAGATATTGAGCAATAATATTCTGTGTAGAATCTCCATCCCAATTGTAAATAAATAAGGTGAAATAGGATTGCCTTCTCTGATCCCTTTTCCTCCCCTAAAAATCTTAATTGGTTCTCCATTTATCAACATAGGTAAAAAAAAATCAAGGTTATAAATTCTTTGATCCATTCAACAAATTTTCTTGGGTACCCCATATAGGTTAGTGTACCTACTACAAAACTCCAGCTTACCATACCATACACTTAAGAGAATCAATGTTCATGGCACATCCTTTGATAGATTTGTTATTATTGTAAGCTTTAAAAATCTCCTATGTTAGTAATATGTTGTCACTTATGCACCTTCCACTAATAAATGCACCTTGCCCTAGATTTATGAATTTTTTCTTACGAACAAGGCACAAATAGGTTTTTTTTCATTTCCTTGAGCATCTTGCCCTCCCTAAAGAATTCCTTAACTGTATTGAATATCACTTGCCTAGTGTCTTCCTATATAGCTTGAAAAAATCTAGCATTAAATCTAATTGGCCTTCGGGCTTTGCCTGGGTCAAGAGAAATTATTGTCTCCTTAATCTCTTCAATTATAACATCCCTAATCAAAGCTTGATGTTGGTGCATCTGAACTTAATCTTTAATTGAGCTTATTAGCTTTATTAAAAAAAAGTATCTACCTTCTATGTCAAGCCTTAATTGCCCCCAAAATATTCCTCTGCTTTCTCTTTGATCACATTTAAATCTTTTATGTTGTTGCCATCATTATCTTTACTTACAACAATCCTGTTTTGATTCCTTCTGTTATGGATTTTACTAAAAACATATTTAGAGCATTTTCCCCCTCTTGTAGTTAAAGAACTCTTGCCTTCTATCTCAACTAATAATTGCATACACCAACTGCTTCCATATATTTCACTAACTCAACTCGCTCTCTTTCCTTCTTGATGGGGTTAGTTGGATAAACTTCTAGATCTTCCCTACATTTTTTAAGAACCTTCATAGCTTCATTCATATCCATCTTCATAGAGTCAGATATGTTCCTTGATATTCCTTTTAGCCTTTCTTTAATAAACTACACTTTTCTCATATATTGAATTGCTGAGGTACCAATAACTTCCTTTTAAATGCCTTGATTCAAATATGTTCCTTGATATTCCTTTTAACCTTTCTTTAATAAACTGTAATTTTCTCATATATTGAATTGCTGAGGTACCAGTAACTTCCTTCTAAATGCCTTGTCTTATTACCACGGTAAATTTTGGGTAATTGAGTGAGGAATTGAAAATATAAATGGTTCCTTCCTTCCACACAACTCCATTGCTATATGTATTCCAATAAGAGAGTGATCAGAGAAGAGTGGACTATTACAAGTTGTATAGCTCTCTAATAGTTGCTCTAACCATGCTCCGTTAACTAAGGCTGAATCTAATTTCTTCTATAGGAATCCTTCCCTTGATTGTTTATTGTTTTAAGTGAATTGTGACCCAATGAACTTTAGGTCCAAAACTCCCAAGTTGTGCTGATATTCTCCAAGTTTGACCATAGCCTATGTCTTTGAAACTCCCCATTAACTCTATATATCACTGTGTTGCTAATATATTTTTAAGATATGTTCAGAGTAAGATCACAATGGATGTATTGGTATGAGGGTGTCTTGCTCACTAAAGTAACAACGTTAGGATCAAAGGCTACCACAAATTTGCCATTAGTGTGGGAAAATCATTGTTGATTAGAGTATAATTATTCTCTAAAAACTAAAGTCTTTTGACCATGTTCTCGTGCTTTATTTTGGTCTTAACGAGGCCAACAAAATAAGGTCTATAAAGGGAGATATAGTCCCTTAAAGATTCCTATTATTAGGGGAATTAAGACCTCTCATATTCCATAATGACAAACCCGTCTTACCATTATAGCACAAACTTTTTTCCTCTTTGACTTCTTACTTAATTTGCTAGTGCCAGAAGTAGTCGAGTTACTTCCTTCTTATATCTTATTCTCCTTGTCCTCTACAATAATCACCGTTTCTTCCTCTTTTCTTTCAACCCATCTGTAGTTTCCATGAAAGAGCTGGCCACCCTCCCTTTGTCACCTAGGAGGCCTTTAATTCTACTGGCCCCACCATAGATAATCTTATGAGTTCCTTCAGATCTTTCCTCTTTATCATATATTTACTTTCTTTGTTCTTCTCTTCCTTCCTTCTCCTTTATCTTTACTTGACTGTTGCTTCCCTGATTATTAGACTCATTGTGATTCTCGTCATTTCCTTACGTAGATTTTCCTTCAATATGTATTTCATTATTTGAATCTAAGTTGGCCTTTTTATCTCCATAGATTTATCTCCTACCTCATTCTTAGGTTTCCATACCTTCACTATCCCTTTCTTGATTAGCTTCTAAGGGTAAGTCACCCTATTTTCATCCTCCACTAGTGTGCTACTCTTTCCATTTCTCATAATTTTCACCACCTTAGGTAGCTCCTTTTCTAGTCCAACATCCAAACAAACTCTAGGAAAACCTATCCTCACCATAATAGTATTCTCATCGAAACTCATAGGTCTATCAATAACAATGGCTATATGGGTCAATCCCGTAGCTGACCAATACTCTAATGGCACTTTATACAGATTAGCCCATATTGGTAGAGTAACTAGTTTGTTTCTTTCAAGGGAAGTCCCCGGTCTCCATCTCATAACTATCATAGGTGTACCATACACATATTAGGGGCATGAGTTGGTCACCTTCTTTGCCATTTCCTCATAACTAAATTTGAATACATAGAACTCATCTTCACTAATTAAAGTATTCACCAAACCAAATTCTTCCATGTTTGGTTGACCCATCTTTGGACCACAGGGAAAGCTAGTTGTTTGTCCAAAAAGAAACCCACAATAATTGTCTGCGACTTCTTTGCTTCCAGCTGAATTACTTCAGTTAGTTGTGAGACACCCCAATACCCCCTGGGAAGATACGAGAGTGCCACATCAAACTCACAAACAGAAACAAATAACAGACTGATGCGGAAGCATTTCAAAATATACTAAACATTCATTACATGTATTTTTGAAAACTGAAGTAAACATATATTACAAATCATTCCAAACTTGTTTAAAACATACTTATATTATATCACATGAACATTATATAAATTTGTTCCAAAAACTGAAACCAACTTGAAATATAGTTATTACAAAAACTTACAAAAGTTCAAAGTCATACACTCTATATACAAGGCAAGATAAACTCAAAATGCATTTTTATCAAAACAAGACTCCCAATCTTTACAATCCTCGCTCTGAACTTACACGGGACAAATCCATCATGCTAAGCATATAGCTTAGTGAGTAATAACTAATCTATATATAAAGCAATAACTCATCATACTAAATCATGTAATAGCATAAATATGCATTAACAGATTTATTTGAACAATAAATCAGACAAAATGCATTTCAGAATAGATTTTATAGTTAACAAAGCTGAATATCCAAAGAGGGTATAAACCCTTCATAATTATAACACAATGTTGTTTATGTCAGAAACAAACATATATCAGAACACAAAATCAGATGATTGCTAAGCCATTTATAGAAGCAGGTAACGAGACTTATACAGGAGAGACCAAAGTCTCGACATCGAAGTGTCATAGGAGAGACTGAAGTCTCGACATTGAAGTGTCACAGGAGCAGCTGTAGATCCTTCTAGGCATGCTTATTTACCCACAGTGAGGACTTAATATTTTAAAAACAAAACAAAGTCATTTCAGATATTTTATGTGCGAAGCAAGTAGTTATCATATTTACATGCAAGTAGCACTTCCAATGATATAATCATGCATCAAATGCCTCAGACAATCATTGTCCGAAATTCAGAACACATTCAGCATAAATCAAATTCAACAAGCAAAACAAAGTATGGTGTGACCATCTAAGATTACTCATAAAAGCCCCCTTATTGCTTATTGCCTCCAAGTCCCGGCAACATCTGAAAGTGGTCGTTCTATGCGTTCCTCTATAACATTTAACACATATACAAATCACTATTGTGCATGATTAAGAATTCATTTATGTATACTGAATATGTATGATGCATGTTTATGACAAATTCTCTAGTATATTTCCTTACTAGACTGATGTAAACATCAATTTTAGTTCAAAAGTTCCAAAATTCATACATTCAATTACTATTCCAACTTTTGCTAGAAGCACCTCATTCGGATTAACTTTGCATAATCAATAAGATTAAGAAAATAATGTATTTTTGTAACACTTTTTTCTAGAAAATTGTTCCTCAATGTTTTGTCTCTATTAATATGAAAATCATTTAATTTGGTTCGTTATTCTATGAGTTATGCTCAAGATACCACAGACTGTGTACATTTGAAATTTTTGGCTAGAGCATGATCATGCATTCCAGTTGTACAACTCATATCTCTCAATTCCAATATCCAAAAATTACAAACTTTATACCAATTGAAAGCTAAGAGAATAAACTACAACTATGGTGAAGACACCTTAGTCTAATTTGGTCTATATCAATATAGTTTCTTTGATAACCTCAGGATATAATTTACGTCTCGGTTAGTACTACAGCCTCAATCAAGACTCAATTTCAAACTAGATTTTGAAAGTCTTACATATAGAATTAAAATTTGAATTCTTCGAGAAAGTTGTAGATCTATGTCTCTACTTTAATCTGAACTATGTATCACCTCATTTGGACATCTACAGATCAAGATATCATCAAAATACCAAAGCATGTTTAATAAAAACAATCATAAACCTATCAATTTTTTAGATTTTTCTTAAGTAGATTTCGGGTCTGATTTGCATGACTATTTTGACCTCTACAATAGGGTATTTAGGCAATGTCTTCTACTAATCAAATGTTCCTCAATATTTTGAAAGTATAATGAAACCAATATCATGCATTTTAGTTTAGTATCCTATAAGTTATAATCAAAAATTCGTAGACTGTTTTCATACTTCGATATAACACCAATTTCAACTTCAAGCCAAATTTTCAAACACTTAAGGACAGAATTCAAATTCACATGTTCTTAAAAATTGTAGCCGTATGTCTCTATTTTAATATAAATAAAAAATCATTCCATTTGGAAATCTACAGATCAAGTATAGCTAAAATACAAAAGCTTATTCGGTGGAAACTATTATAGCTATGAAGTTGAATAAGACTACTTGTTTTGGTTCCAAAGTTGCAGATCACGCAACCCTAACTCCTAAACATCCTAAGATCATCTTCATTTATGAAGGAGAGATGAGTTTTTTTGTTGTAACAAGATGAAGAACACAGGTGAGAAAAGAGTGTAATGGATGACAACAATGAAAAAGAGGAAAAAGATGAGAACATTTGGCCAAAGAAGTCAAATGAAAGACCAATTAAAAGATGGTCTTTTCAAAAGTTACGTGGGTTTAATGCTTGGCTTGGCAAGTGATACTTGTCACTTGTCACTTGTCCAATTTCTAAGGCTCTAAACTATGTTCTCTTATTTAACTAGTCCAATTAATTCCAATTCCTACTCTAATTGTCTCCCAATTTTCGATGACACTTATCAATAAATCACAAGGTCATTTATCAAAATGTCCATTACCATTTGATAGTAATTTCTACTACCATTTATCAATTGTCTTGCTACTTGGCATTTTTCTTAGTCCAAAAACACCCAAAATTTCAAAAATTTCTCAAATTTCACCAAAATTCTGAAGTAATATCTATTATCACCAAATAAATTTTGTAACACAATTAATCCAAAATTCACACTTTAATCGTATTCAAAATCACTTATAGCCAAAAAATGTCAATAAATGCACGAATAATTATTTTAATGTATCAAAAATAAATATTAACATGTGTGTTAATATACTATGATGCATGAGCATGAAATGCACCACTAATTTCTCACTATACTCTCAATTCACTATTTTGGGGTTTAGCCTAAAACATGGGATGTTACAAGTTGTATAATAGGTCCAAAACTAGCATGTTCTATATATTGCAGCTTCCCAAGTGAATGGTCACCTACCACTTTGCACAAGTCTGCTTTGAGCAATTTTCTATTATTGTTTAAGGTGAATCATTCAAGTTCTTGGCTCCTGGTAGTGGAGGGAAATCTGTCTTCTCAAGATTGCTAGCTCACAGCTCAAGGGAGGGGTGAGGATTGGGTATCAGTAGAGTTGTTGAAGATGTTGGATGGTTAATGTCTGTAGTTTCAGGTTTGTTGGTTAAGGATCTAGTGATAAATCTAGGGAGAGTAGTGTCTGGGATGTGGGAGGAGTAGTCATTTAGTTACCTTTAACGGTAACTTTCTGGCTAGAATATCAAGCGGGATATAATATGATAGGGTAGGCTTCCTTTTTTGGTAAAGGGTTATAAAAGTACGGTAGGAAGGGTTTTTAGAGAGATGTTAGAGCATCTCTCATCAACTTTTAGATCTAATATTCATGCGTAATTATAAGATCGTATTTTATATACACTTCTTATTTTGATGTGGTTAAATGATCATAATCCTTTTTTTCAATTTTTTTAGTTCCAATTTTTTTAGTTCTCTTCTCTTACAAGTTTGGGAGAAACTTTTCTTCTCCAACGTTAGGTTATCAACGGTATCAACCATTGCTCATAAACTTCAAAACCAGTAATTAACCAAAGCTTTTTATCGACGATTCTTTCATTTAAAGAGTAGATGAGACCTAGTCACATAAAATTATACTGAGAAAATAAGTTAAATTTCCATTTTAGTTTGGGGATTAAGATTTTCTATATTTGATAAGAATAAAGGATAAAAATGAAAAATAAGGATTGGGTGATTGAGATAAAACAAGATGGGTACTTCAAGTAAGGATTATTATTGGTCATTTACTATATAACAACTTTTAAAAAAAATTTATATTATTTATCAAGTGTGTTTTACTGTTTCATTATCAACTTTAAGAAAAATTGAGGTAATTCTTTTTAAATTTGATTTAATGAAAATGGACTTTAAGGGATTAAAAATTATATTCAATATTCTGTAGAAGCCTTTGTATTCTCTCTTAAGTCTTAAACAAAACAACAATCACCCTTCTAACCATTCGCCATATCTTCTTCTTTCATGGCTTCCTCGGCTTCTGGTAGCTTAAATTCTTCTATAAATTCCTAAACCAACTTCTCCTTCTTGAACCAATCCATGACTTCTTCTTCTTTTTCTTTCACTATTCTTCTTTCAGCAATGATAATACCAAGGATATGAATAGCTTTATCTGGGAAATTTTTGATCACCATTCTCATGTTTTAGTTGGTTTTGAATTCTCTAAATTTAGGTCATTCCCTCCTCCTTCATTGCCACTCTCTCCTCCACGTGTTTCTCCTTCTTATTTAGCTATTCCAACTGGTTTAACCCCAACAGAGTTCTTGGACTGACCTGTACAGTTCTCTAAATCTACTGTAAGTACAAGAAGTTATATGTTGCATGCATGTGACTTGGCTCCCTTAAATGTCAAATAAGACTGGTGGTGTTTGGTTGGTTGCATTCAACAAATGTCAAATATGGAAGGCTAATTGGTTGCATGTTTTGTTTGTCTCCTCTATCTTTCAGGCTTTGTATTTTGTCATGTTAGGCTAAAAATCTTCAAGCATGTTTTGGATGGATTTTGGCTGTGTAAAGATCACAGAGGTTTGAAATTTTGAGAAAGTTGAGCTTGGACGGATGTTCTCAAAGTTTGCTATAAATAGAGGAGAACCTGAGTCTTTCATAAGACACACAAAACCCACCATTTTTCTTTCCTACTAATCGTCCTCTCTTCTGTATACATATGAGTTGTTGAAAACCTTTTGTTCCAGCCTTTGTACTTGTATACAATTCTCCACATATTAATAAAATTGCTCACCCTCCGACCGTGGACGTAGGTCACGTTGACCGAACCACATAAATTTTTGTGTTCTGTCCCATTTATTTTTTCTATCTTTATTTTCGTTATTATTTTTCGGGCCATTAAATTCAATCGGTATTCGATCCGAGGGCATTTTATCTTAACAAACTGGTATCAGAGCTTCTGTTTTCGATCTAACTTACCGTATGCTTTGTGGTTGCCACTAAGGTGGATCCTCCACATCAGAAAGTAACTTAGATTTTTATTGTGAGTCTAAACGGGGCCCACTGCCTAGGTTTTATCTTATGGGGCCCACTGCCTCGGATTTATCCTGCGGAGCCCACTGCCTCAGTTTTGTAAACAGAGTTCAGTTTTGCTTATGAGGCCCACATCCCGACTTTGCCTGTGGCCCACATCAGTATTTTTGTGGGGTCTGCTGTTCCGGTTTCTTGTGTGGGGCCCACCTAAAGAAAAATAGTTCGAATATCAATATTTGGCCATCATGATGATAACGAAGACCTCTATTGAAAAGTTTGACCGGAGCATTAACTTCGGTATGTGGCAGCTCAAGATGCAAGCCATTTTAATACAAGATGGATGTGAGATTGCACTTGATGGAGTGGAGAAAAAGTCAGCAGATATGGCGTCAGATATATTCACAGATCTAGATAAAAAGGCTAGATCTGCCATCATATTGAATCTCTCTGCTGAGGTTTTGCAGGAGGTTGCAGGTGAAAACACAGCTAAAGGTATGTGGGACAAATTGAAAGCTATGTACATGAAGA
>JANVCQ010020853.1:0-12464 GCA_025531925.1 Erythroxylum plowmanianum
TTCCAATCTTGCGGCACCGAAATCGGTGCCGCAGTTGCAATTGTTGAACAGATGTAAAAGACAGCTGCCTTGCAGCTATCTTCAGGCGGCGAAGTGCCTATATAAGGCACTCCCTGCTTCAGAAAATCATGGAGAAAAATTTAGAGAGAAACCAGAGCTTTGTTTTGCTCTGAAGTTAGGAAATATATTCCTAAAGGGTTGGTGAGTGACAAAATAATGAGGTTAGTATTTTTTAGGTTGGGAAACACCTTGTGAGCCACTATTTTGATTTATCTCTGTATACCTATTATTTGTAATAGTGAAAGAAATATTCTGAGTTTTGTCCGTGGACGTAGCCCAAAGTTAAAGGTGAACCACGTTAAATTTCCTGTGCCCATTTTGCTCATTTTATTTTTTCCTTTTTACAAAATACACCTGCTGTGCCCAACATATCTAACAATTTACCGACAGATATTAAGTTTATGTCGGTAAATGAAAGTAAAAAGACACACACATAACACACCTGAATGGAATTCGCTATGCCTTTCAACTTCACTACAATTGAAACTAAAGCCGCCAAACAGAAAGTACCCGACGATTATACATTTCCCTCAAAACAATCACGCAAAATGGCTCGTTGGAATATTGCATTAAGAATTATCTTCTATAGCCTTAATAGACTTACAAGAAATATACAAGAAGCAAAATTTCAGATCAAAGACATGCCTATAAACTAACATGGAGATGAGAAGAGCTGAAAGAAAGATTGAGGACGTGTACAAACCAGGATTCAATAGAGTATTCAGAGAGCTTCTCTTCACTGGAGAAGACTATCAAAGCGATGTCAGCATCACAAATCACAGAGATCTTATAGGCTTTCTTTGACAATCCTCGTTTCTTCTTCAGCAACAACAAGAATTCAACATACAAATCAATACTATATATGACAACCAAAAACCTACCAAGAAAGAGTAATAAAGAAACCGGAGAAAAAAAAAGCAAGAAAGAAACAAACTTTAGTTATAGACGAAGTCACCGGAGGAGGAAGAAGACTGAAGAGTGCCGAGGGGGGGGTTGCATGATTTCAAAACGACATCGTTTTGTGTTGTTTAAGTAAATAACGTTCCCGCATTATTTACCGACAGTAATGGTTCTGTTGGTATACTTCCCTCCATATTTAGCGATGGATATTAATTTTCTATCGCTAATTTCAATGTAATTACCAACCGAAATTTTTACTGTCTCTAAAGTTCGTCGCTAATTTTGTCAGGACGGTTTTCCTCCATTTTTAGAGACGGATATTAGAATCATTGCTAAACGATTTTTTCTGTTGATTTTAGCGACGAAAATATAGTTTTCGTCGATAATTTGCAACGGTTTATTTTCCGTCGGTAATTTTCCGTCACTAATTCCTACTTTTTTGTAATGGTGGAACTGTTTGCATGGTGATTCTTCGCTATCCAACAACAAGAGGCAGAAGAAAACACACAGGCGAAAGAAACCCTAGTTTCTAGAAAACAATGGATCATGTGTTATGGCATTATGCAAGCATCGCGTGCGCCTAGCTGAAATGTCAGCGCATGTCCCAACTCAATTTTTGTTTATTTTGTGCTTTAATCCTTCTTTTCATTTAAATTAGTTTAACTTTTTAATAATTTTGAAAAAGTTATTTTTTCAATTTTTTAAAATTTTCTTCTGAAGGATTATTTTTATTAGGAATATTTAAGAATTATTTTAATTTTTCAAACAGCTGAATTATTAAATTAATTTATTATCAAATATATAATTAGAATAAAGTGAAGTTGTAAAAGAGTTATCTTTTATAATCAGATTACATTAGATAAATTAATATAATGAGATTATGGTAATTAAGATAAGATATTAGTTTTAATATTAAATTAATTATTTTCTTAATTTGAATGAGAATAATAATTAAATTGATTCCTAATTAATTTTTTTAAAAATTGTTTCATAAAAATCAAATCCAATTAAATTTCAGTGAGATTGGAATTAGTAATTAATTAGATTCCTTTAACATTAAAGTTTTATTTTCTTAAGTGATTAAGAAAGTTATTCCTTAATTAAAATTATTTATCTAAATTTACTTAAATAAATTAAATTTATTTTATTTATTTAAAGAATTATTATTTTGTTTAATTTTGAAAGTGATTTCTTTTAAGACCAAAAATAGGCTTTTAATTAAAGAAAAGTGATTTTTATTTAGATTAGAAATAGTCAGATTCGAATGTCTTAATGAAAAATTTTGAAAATGGAAATTTTAAAATTATAATAAATAAGAAGCATAATTTATTAAAATCATTTTCAATAATTTTTCTAAATGAGTCAAGATAATTAGAAATAGTTTCCAATTGAATTTGATTTGAAATAGAAATTTAATTTATTTAATAATCAATTGGTTTAATCTAATTTAATTATCTAATGAGTTAGAAATATTATTTTAGATTATAAAAATCAATCGAGACATAATATTTTATGCATATAATTTTATTATATGTGCATAAGTTTAATTCTTTATTTATATAATTGATATATATATATATATATATAATTATAACGCAAGTTTAATTATATTTTTATATGTTTTATGTGTATGATATCTTACATACAATTTTGTATTTGATGAGAGGAATAAAATTAAATCACTTGTTAAGATGTTAAGTAAACAATAATAACATGGTTGTTGCCTTCTTAAATATAGTTATGTAAAATTGTAGTTATGCTTATAGTAAGACTTGTTAAGTTACTCAAGACTCCTTTAATTAGAATATAATTTTATCTTACATTAATAGGTCTTACTTAACTAAATTTATATGAGTAACTCATGACGATATGAATTTAGAGATGAGGTTAAGAAAATCATGTGATATATATTTTGGCAAGAGCTATCATCTAACAAATTTAGTAGTTACATGAAATGTGATAAATAAAGATGCATCTACTTAATTTAAGTTTAGTTGATTTGTTGGACGACTCAAGATAAACTAAATTTAAATAAGATCTTAACCTGCCAGAGATATTAGAGTAATCTTTCTTAATAGTAGAGAAGGTTATTATTTTAAATAAAAATAATGGAGGTAACCAAATAAATGATTAAAGTCATGATCTTATTTGATAGTCATGAGATATACCTAATTACTTGCTTTGAACTTATATTTTGTTACAAGTAGAAATTACCTTTGTTTATTATAGTTAATGAACTAAAATTTTGAACATTGGTTAAGCTTGAGAAGAGTTCTCAGAGTTATTTAGAAAAGTTGTATGTCCATTATGTAATTTTGTTATTAATCTCTATTAACGATTCAATGATAAAGTTTTTTCCTTCGGATAAAGAGGCGAGAAGACATGTTTCAGAATGAGTAACTCTAGAAAATTGGAATGAAATGTGTGATAATGAGGCTTCTGCGAATATTAAGGTTTGTCTTTTTTTTCTTCATATTTTCTTCCATTAATTTTTTTTGCATTTAATGACTATTTCTTCTCTTTATTTAGAAAAAGTGTGAGAAGGCCAAGATTAACAGAGCAAAAATGAAAACTCCTGACAACACCGGTTCCAAATCATTTATTGTCTATGACAAGAAATTGTAAGTGTAATATTTAGAAGTTATTATTCTTTTAGTTAATACAATAAAATATATTGTGTTCTGTTTTTTTAAAATTTATATAATAAAGCCAGACTCAACCATAGGGAGAAGAGTGATAGGATCACACTCTACAAGCTGACATACTACAAGGAAGGTTAAGGCTAGACGTCTGAAAAGATGAAAAATAATTATGTAAGTATAAAAATTTTAATTTTAAAGTTTATTTATTTAGGTAATACGTACTAAGTTATAATATTTGAATTACATCTCAACTTGGTGTTTTAAATTGTAAGACAATATATAGGAGTTGTTCTAGAGATCATTGTCTGACGGGAATGGGCCCAATGTTAATGACATTTGCAACAACGCCCTTAGTATAAGATCAAGGTATGTCAAAATTAGATCGTACTCAAGAAAATTTACATTGTAATGAGCAAAAACTAGACCAAACTGAGAAACAGTTAACCAAGCTCAAAACGATGATTAAACAAATACTTGGGTCACAATATGTCAGTAATAGTAACGATGAAGAGTCTTAGTTTGTTGATAAATTTGTTTCTTAAGTTTTATAATAAACATTTAATTACATGTTTTTGTATAAAATGTATTTCATTTTTAATTATCACACTTTTTAATTTTAACTTTAATTTATTATTATTTAAACAATATGTTGCCAACAATAATTTCAAAATGTGATTAAATTATAATTCAAACCATATTAAAAACAATAATATGAATTAAAAATATTGTTAATAATTATAATTAATTATTAAATTGGTCAAATTACAAATAAATATTTGTTAGTAAAAGTCTTTAGCTACAAATATAATTTCGTCACCAAATCCTTTTACCTACATTTTTCAAAACGTCTTAAACAACATTTAGTTGTGCGTAGCTAAACTACTTCAGCGACTATTACTAATATAGTCTAATATATGTGTTAACAACGAAATAAAAATCTCAAATAATATTTAGCTACGCTTTAAAAAATGTATTTAAATCAATTCTGCAACTATTTTCCCTCTCCTCAGATATTCCTATTACAGACTAAATAATGATCGTAGGAAAATATTTTTGGCGACCTTTTGCTTAAAACGTCATAAATAGTTTTCGACGAGGAAACTTTTGTGATCATTCGTTTGACGATTATTGTTCATCCTTAAATAATTGTACGATGAATTGGTTTCATTCAGCGACCGAAAAATTTCGTCGCCAATTCCTCAGTGTCAGGCATTTTGTTACTTTGGAAGGTCATTGGCATTGGGATTCTTTTCAATCCTACCTCCCGACGCCAATTTGTAGTTTGATTGCCGGTACGCTTCCTCCTAAGCGTTTTTTAGGGCCGGATAGGTTGATTTGGGACAACTCCAATTCTAGACATTTCACTGTCGCTTCCGCGTATACCATGAGCCTGGGACACGATGACACCTCGGCCCATGGTTTTTGGCAGGTAATCTGGAAGTAGAAGGGTCCGCCACGTATTCGTTCCTTTCTCTGGCTTCTCGGCCACGACAAGCTTCTCATCAATCAGCATTGGCTCCTGATGCAATGCAATACGGATGGTGCTTGTGCTCATTGTGGCGGAGAGGAATCCTCGATGCACGTTATTCGCGATTGTACGAAAGCCCAACACGTGTGGAATACCTTCCCTTCACACTTGGTTCCTGTAGATTTTTTCAATACACAGCATCGGGAGTGGCTTCTCCACAACCCAACACCATCATCAAGTTCTCGGGCACGATTGGGCGTTGTTATTCGGAATTACGTGTTGGTTCCTCTAGCAATGGAGGAACAAGAACATCTTTGATGTTAATTTTACTCGGCCTTCCTCACCTCATTCCATTGTTTTGTCTTATGCAGGTCTTCTCCGCAACGCAATCAGGTGGCAAAGTCGAGCGATTCCTACTGGACCCCCACCTCGACAGGAGAGTTACATAGGATGGAGCAAACCCCCCACGGGCTGGATCAAGCTCAACACAGATGGAACCTCAAAACGATCCTCGTCTACCGCCACAACTAAGGGCCTTTTACGTGATAGTATAGGACACTGACTGGGTGGCTTCTCGCAACACATTGGATGGTGCTCGCCTATGGCCGCAAAACTATGGGGTGTTTATACTGGGCTGACATTGGCTTGGAATCTGAGCCACCGCCGGGTGAAACTGGAAGTCGATTCTAAAGTAATGTCCGATCTCCTCTCCTCTTCAGACCGGCGATCCAGGACGCTTAACCCTCTTGTCCGGAGCATACATGAGCTGTTCTCCAGGAACTAGACTTTTGTTCATCGACATGTTTATCGAGAGAGTAACAAATGCGTCAACTGACTAGCTAACTTTGTCAGTCATTTTGTTGTAGGCGTTACATATTTCACTAATTTACCGACTAGGTGCCACCTTATTCTGTTAGAGAATCTGTCGAGAATCTGCTTCCCTAGACTAATTGTGTAACTGTACTGTTTGTCTTCCTTTTATACAAAAAAAAAGACATGGCGATATTACATGTCTATATACGCTGATGTGACGTGTTGATTAAGAGAGGCGATATTTGCATTATTAACTTTAAGACTAAGTATTAATCTATAAACTATTGATGATTAAGTATCGGTCCACAAAGCAACAAGTGTTCCTTATTTATGTAGACATTCTTAGTAACATGTTTCAAGGGTGAAATTTTTTTAAAAAGGATTGGCAGTTTGTTAGAACAGTGTCTTTATAATCAAATTTGTTTTCATTTTAACTTTTTATCCTTTAACAAATTAATACCATTTCTTCGGGTGTTCTATAATGGGCTTCGGGATTCTCTCATGATTAGAACCTCCTTCATATGGTTATCTATCATATTTGGCAGGAGAGAAATAGGCGGCTTTATAAACAAATGGAGAGGCACAAATATGCGTTGGCGAACTGTATTATCAACCTGATCAGGGAGGTCATCATCGGACATGGTATGCATGAGCAGCTAGGATTGGCTATGTGGCAACGATGGGGCATTTAGTTATAGCTGGTTTTTTCGGACATTTTGTGGTTTGCTCTTTTGTTACAGGGGTTTCTAGTTTTCTAGTGTTGGTGGCCTGATAGGCTTTTCCTCTTTTTTTGTCCGCAGATAGTAGATTGCGGTTTCTGTACATTGTTTTACTCTTTCTTTATAATTAATTACATATATCTTGAAATTTCAAAAAAAAAATTAGGATTCGTTCATTTCAAATCATTAAGAATTAAATAAATGTAGAAGCATACTTGAATATATTATAAAATTTGCACTGAAAAATTGCAATTTGTTTTCTAAATTAGAACATAACCTTTTTACAAAGTTTTTTTCCAACTCTCTATTTTCTCCCTAACAACAGAATGTCAGAAAGAATTTTACATACGTTTAATTTAAAAACTATAGCCACTTTTATAAACTCAGTCTACAAAAATAAAGCCCATACTTAAAATAAATACATAAAACCCAAAATATCATAACCATATTAAACCATTTTAATTAGTTGGAGTCAACTTTATATGATAACCTTTATATATAATTATACACATATAAGTTCACATGTTTTTTAAGCTTCTTCCACCCTCATCTACTCAAATTAATTATCATAAGTTAAATTTACTTTTAATATGAATAATTGGATATAAAGAAAATGGTGAAAAAACAACTCACTCACGTTTTATTGCATGGCATCATTTGCCTACTGAGGCACCCGTTACACTCAAAGAAAACAAAACGAGAGACATCGCAACACAGAAATAGAAAACACACTCACATTACGAACAAGAGAACAACTCAAGGATATGTTTTGCCAGCAACCTTAGACGCTTCAGTGGTGGAAGTTTCAACAGCAGCAGCATTAGAAGCATCTTTAGTTGCTACGTTTTAATCCGCGGTGTTAGATGTATCAACAACTCCGGCGCCAATACGGCCTCCAGTTTTACTACTTTTAGCTGCACCTGATCTCGAGGAATGAACAGAGGTGGCCCTGCTATTTCCCGTAGCTCCAATGTTTCTTGCAGCATTGCTAGAGGAATCAAGAACTCCAGCATTAGGATGGCCACTAGTTGTAATGTTGGTAGCCTCAGCAATCGAGCTATGAACATAAGTGACACTACCAATGCCGATAGCTCCACTATTTTTAGCTGTAGCAGTAGAGGTATCAACAAAGGAGGTGGTATTGCCAGTGACTACAGGTCCAATATTTGTGCCTCCAACAACACCAGCACCGGCCGATGAAGAAACAACAGTACCGGAGGTGTTAGTGCTAGTCATGTTGGTGATACTGGTAGGAGTAACATGATATTTGGGGTGATCACAAGAGAAAGTAGTGCTTATCTTCATGACAGCATTACACTCAGGGCACAGAAGCTGAGATGGGATGTAAGGTCCGCAAGGTGGGAATTCAACGTGGGATGGAGGAAGTTTGACCTTGCTGAGTTCCTGATAGTAACCTACGAAAGTTGCTGCAAAGTCATGGGTTGCTTGTTCCTGCCATCGAGAAAATTCGTGAAACGTTTGCTTTACTACAGATCCAAGTCCACAGACCTTAATTTCTGATCCTTGGGAAAGCATAGCCCATTCTGTGGTTTTGCTGTAGCTCAGAAGCTTTTGGATTCCAAACAAAATTGTGTCTGTTTCAGCAGTAATACCAACTTGAATTTTGGAAAAGAGCATACTCTCCAGCCTCAGCTTAAATAATTGCCACTGTTCCTCTGCAATTAAGCAGTAGCCATCTTGCTTTTGAGTTATTTCGTACATGGTACTTCTGAATTGTTGTTCTGTGAAGCTGTTACTAATGCAGACCACCATAAATTCATGCTTTGTACTTACTGCTGATTGTATGATTTCCTTCAGCTCGTTCATGTTGTTGCCTCCAAATAGGAAAATTAACTTCTGATTCGTAATCTAACCAGCAAAAGAGTTGAAGATTATAACTTCAGGCAAACTCCTTAAAGAAAAGAAAACATAAAAAGAGTTCAAACTCAACTTACCCAATTCCATATGATTGATTGGCTGGTCTGAACGCTCTGGATGAGGATGTCAAGCTTCCATGTCTGTTGCGTCCAAAGTTCTTTCTGTCTAGAAATAGCGAAAGGGAAGGCATCGGCTCCCCAGATCTGGACCATATGGAATGCGTCAGAACATATCAACTTCCCCTCATGATCAAGCACAACAAGCATAGGATTGCTTCCAAACTGCCACTTATTCTTCACGAACTTAACCACCACCGTATGCAACGAGTTCGGTTTGCAGATTGTGTACCATGGCATCAAAGCTTGGAGGTTGTTGAACTTAGTAAAAGCAACTTCATTCCACTGTTCTACGATTGGGATCCACACAATTTCACAAGCACCCTTGTGCTTTTCGTAAACACTAATGATGTTTGTGATCTCAACTTTTGATATCTCCACGCTTGAGAAGAACATAAGCACGCTCTTTCTTACTAAATTTAGCTTATTGATTGAAATCTGTGAATCAGATGCGTAATATACAGGAATCAATGGCTATCCGGTAGAGATCTATGATCTATGAAATGAATACATATTATTAGGAACAAACCGTAGTAGCAGTGGAAACAGAAGAAGAACACTGGATCAGATCCAATGGTCGGCGATCATTATCATTGTCACAAAGTAGGTTAGTGAGAAGGGTAGTGGTGGTATACGATTGTGAGGTTATCTCGAAGTACATCACAAGCTGTTGGTAGAACTCGTCATTCTTCTTCGTTACTGAACCATAAGACCATCACAAATCAATCATATTTTCTAATTTAACAAGGTTTTTGAAGAAATAGTATGCAATAACCAACCTATGTGGGAGTTGCAGTCGACCAAATGGTGGTTCAGAGTTTCATAAGTCGAAATCAGTTGCTGAGCACATCCTGCTAGATCTGCTTCCATGAATCTAATAGAAAAACCATTAAAGGAAAAGGTATGACAAACTGTTTTGAGAGTAGAAGCGTGAAAGAACAACACTTATGGCTTACTGAAATCCATAGCCGAGGGCTGAACTCTGAGTAGCTAAAAAACTTTTAATGCTGTTAATATAAATAGAGCAAGTCACGATGCTCTTCACAGTCATGTAGGCAGCAATTTTGATCTGCTCCAAAGCATTAACAAATGCTTGAAATTCCGCACTTATGTAGAGCCGTGGTAGCCTCTGGAACTCAAGAACACACTTGGCCAACTTTACCATGGCTGTGATCAGCCTACTCAGGATCTCATTACCAGACAAATTAGGCAAAACTCTAAGTTTTGCAATTGATTCTGCAAGTTCATCAGTTGAATGAATCCTCTTGATGAGCAAAGAATTTCCATAGTTCGAAGCAAAAGCTGCCAAGCTCAACACAAGCTTCACATCCCAGTCATAGTTTCCAATCATGCCGAATATTGCTAGGGCTGTGGTCTCAGGATCAGCCTTGCTTAAGGCCTTGTAAGAGATCTGAAAAATCCATTCAATGAAATATACTCTTTTAGGAAATCTAACACAACATTTGATCCGCAGCTAACATCGAATGAAAATGACCTCAATGGAAATCCGATCGATGAGGATGGACAGTTCAGACTGTGCACCAACGTGTGTAACGTCCACCTGTAGTTTCAAAAAGAAAAAGATCGTGCACTTGTATATATAGTGAATAATATAAGTTCAGCAGGTTAAAGAAAAGTACGTACATGCTCATTGGGATCAAATATGTTCTCAACGATGAGCAGAAGCGGTGTAACATCAACGTCTCTGCAGATATCAGCAATATGGGTTGCCTTAACTTTGTCCATCGTAGCAATCTGAGGAGACATGAGGCTGTTAGGGGCGGCCATGGCTGCAGAAAACAAGGTAGGAGGAATGAACGGAAGAAGAAATGGGACGAGCGAGGAATTCCTGAGTGAGGGGAATTAAGGTGTAAGCCTATTTTATAGCCGAGTTCAATATGGACAAATTTTCATTAGGTAGTGTTTGTTTTTATTTTATTTTTAATTTTTAATTTTTATTTTCAAATAAAGTAAAAAATCTTGTTTATTTGAGTTTTTAGTTTTGGTTTCTTCCAGTTTTTAAAAATTATGAAAACTATAAAAAGTGGTTTTTGTTTCCTGTTTTTATTTTTTTCATAATCTGTTTTATTATTATTTAAATATATATTAGTTAATTATTTATTTTTAATAAAAATTATGAATAATTTAATTCAATATTGTATTTATATATTTAATAAATGTATTATCAATAAAATTATGAATAATTTAATTTTATTTAATTTTTATAATTAAATTATTTATAATTTAATTTAAAATATATAAATATTCAAATAAAATTGGAGTTAATAATTAAAATATATTTTGAATAAATATTAATTTATAAATAAAATCTTAAATTTTAAATATTTATTTTATTAAAATAACATAATTTTATTAATAATTTGTTAATAAATATTATATAAGAGATTAAATAAATATGTTTAATTAAAATATTTTATCTAAAATGTAATTATTATCAGTGATAAAAATACAAATACATAATATTAATAATCAAACATGTTTTTGTTTTTATTTGAAAGAAAAATAGAAATAAAAAACTGAAAACGAAAACTAAAAATTGCAACAAAAAAGTAGAAGTAGAACCAAACGGCCCCTTAACTTATTATCTTAGAAATTCAAATAATTGAAAGATAGTCGTAGTTTGTAAATTTTCACATCACATCTTTTAAAAAATTAGTTTTTTATTGATAACAGCTCCGGAGAACTTTTTTTTTTTTGGCTTACAAGAGAAAGAGACGATAAATTAACTTAAAGTTCTGGAATACAATACTCCGCAGGCATCATTGTGGAGCTACTCATGGATGCCCTGGGGAGGATCCTGGAGGATATGAAGACCTGGTTGGAGAAAGGCCGCAAGACTCGCCAGACTATCGGTACATTGATTCCTTTCGCGGACAACATGCTGGAGTTGAAGCTCCCAGTCTCGATGAAAAAACTCCCTGATACCTGGCACCTCAATCAGAACGAAAGTGTATAAATTAATAATGTTAATAACCTCACGAGAGTCTGTTTTGACAACAACTCGTCGATAGTCTAGTTTCCAAGTCAAAGTAATGCCTAAGAAGACACCCCAAAGTTTTGCTGAGAGAGGAGAACCCCGTCCGATAAACTGTTGAAAGCCCCCACACAAATTTTCATGGCTATCCCTAATTAATCCCCCGATGGAGGCCTTAGCGGTCATGCGTTTAACTGCACCATTGGCATTGTCTTTCACCAAACCCTCAATCGGTTTAATCCAGTCCATTAAACAGCCGACGGGCATACCCTGAGGCGGAAACACTTAACTCTCCATAGCTCGTGCGCGTGCTATCCAACCAACATAATCTATAATGATTTTGTGACCTACCGACGGCCATTCAAAAATTGGTTCGAACACGCTCCCATTTCGTCATTTCCAAAGGAACCAATAGGTGACCTCAAAGATGATGAACCACGCTTCCTGCTGGATTTGGGAGTGTCTCGTGAGGTTTGACACCAGCCACGTTTTCACATCCTGTTGAAAAAATGTTGTATCGACCACTGCTAGGTGGAGTTGTCTCCAGAGATCTTTCACTCGCGAGCAGTCTCTTAGGACATGAAAAAGAGATTCTTCGTGCCAGCAGAAGTGGCAATGGCTATCTAGGGCAATATGGCGGGCCACATGCTGTTGGTTAGTCAGGAGTAGGGATGGCAATGGGTAGGGTTCGATTCGGGTTTTACTCTACCCATATCCATATCCATTTTTTATGACTCAACCTATATCCATATCCATATCTATCGGTTTTTACAATTTACTACCCATATCCAAATCCATTGGGTTGTTCGAGTTTTTGGATATCCATCGGGTTGTATAGCACATAAAAATATAACTTCTAAATAGAAAATATAA